>JAPDSC010016158.1:92079-168062 GCA_026290005.1 Latrodectus geometricus | reverse complement strand
AATTATAATATTAATATAAAATTATAATATTAATATAAAATTATAATGTTAATATAAATTTTTCTTAAGAATTTATTTTTTTAGAAAACTGCTATTTGGGTCTTAGTTGTACACATTCCAATTTTTCAATAATTTGAAGATAGTACTTGTTTAACATAATTGAAAGATAATTCTATGTATATTATATTTCTAAATATATGATTCATGTAGAATTTTACCAACACATATTAGAATCCAAATGTATAAGATATATGTATAGAAGGCTATTACAGGGCATTATGTTGTTACCTAACAAGTTTATTACTTAATATTGTGTAACATTTAGATTTTCTTATAATGCATCCAAAAATAACTGTACATTTGACTGCTGTGCTAATATCTTTATACAATCCAAAGTTGCTTGTGTTTTTGTAAAAGATTTAAATATTTTTCAAAACAAATTCCTATCATGCCTGTTGTTGATTAAGTCAATCTGAAAATATATATAAAAAAAAGTAATTATATACTTTCCAACAAATACATATGTTTATTTTGCCGAATCAATTTTCAGTCATCATCTGATAATTTGTCTTGGTTATTGTGTCATATTACTTACAGCTTATTTTATTTAAAATTGATTAAAATTTTATTAGGTTTCAGTGCTTCAAAATGATTTTTCTCGCATCCCTCAGAACTTAAGTATTTTACCACAATTTTCAATGTTTATCTGATATACTTAAATTATTTTTATTCCTTTTCTAGAAAGAATTCTCATAAGTTTTATTTTAGGTTAGTCGAAATAAAATATTTTGCAAAGAAATGTAAACTATGACTATTAAATGGATAAGTAATATACCTATCCATTGATTGGTAAATCCAATTATGAAAAAATATTTATTTTGTCAATAAGTATTAAAATTTTTGCTTAGGTATGAAAATGATCTGTGTTTTATATGGCTTCTTGATTCTTATCTGTGTAAATATTATAAATTCATAATTAACTATTACTATCTATATTCTTCTAAATATTTAAGCCTTAAATATTGTGTATTTCCATACTCATTATTAAGTATATGCAGATCGCTTTAGTATTTTTGTAATTTGCCTTGCTGCGAAAAAAATTTGCAAAAGAAAATCCCAAAAATATAATGAGAATTTCTTTAAATGAATTCAACAATATATGTCGTTAAAAACTTGAACATAATTCACTTTAACTCACGCAAATATGAAAGTTTCATATCGTACTTATTTTCAATAATTGCAATAAAGAAAAAATCCTCTCTATTATATTCTTGCGCTCTTTCTACCTGACCACTCTTCACTTTTCAGTCTAGTGTTGTTGTATCTCAAACATTTTGGGTTTAAAATTATCCCTTCATTCTTCGAAAATCTCTCAGGTGTTCGGCAATATCCAACTTCACCCTGACACAGAAATCAATCGCCACAACAACTTCCAAACCTTTGTTCAATCACTTATTCTGTTATTTAGGTGAGTTTAAAGATATTACAGTAAAAAACAGTGACACATTTTGCCATTCTAACACAAAATTATTAATATAGTTATTTTGAATTTTTCAATAAGTATTTATTTAATGTATTCCCTGTGTATTTCTTTTGCAGCCAATCAAAAATATTTTTTTTCAGGGATGGGGAGATAACTTCAAATAAAATTGAGTTTACAAATAGTACAAAGATGGATATCTTGTAAATTTAAATTTATCATAGAGATATCGAATAAATATTTTAATTTTACTATTTAGTATGATTTAAAAATATCTAACTTATTAAGGGATATACAATTGTAAAACTGTGTTTTAATATAATTAAGAAATAGAAATCTTTTAAAATTTATTTTAGTAAACACTTTAAAATGGAAAATTGAAACTTCCAACTTGATAACACTTTTATAAAACATGAGATATTACACTAACTTTCATAAGACAATTTTATTTGAAAATAAATGAATCTAACATGTAAATTTATATTCAGTGTATAATCTACATAATTCATATGAATTAGTTTTGTGGTTTTATAGAACATTTAAATTGAGTTTTGATTGGTTGCTTAGGTTTCAACACTTCACTTTTTTCAAATACAGTTACTGTCTGGCAAAATGTTAACTGTTTTAGTTTTATTACTTCTTTAGCCGCCTGCCTCTGCCTGTTTACCGCACTTTATCTATAGCCGGCTAGGAAGACTTTAATAGCATTAGCTGTGTAGACTTAGAACCTTTAATTGCATTATTCTATTTCATGATATAATTTTTAATATTTCTATATTCCCATGTAGTGTAGAAATTCTAAGAAAGTGATATTTTTCAAATGCATCAAATATTTTCACTTTACCATTTTTCTTTCACTTTTTATTATATATTAATCAGTAGTACTAAAATATATATTTACTATAGATTTAAAAGGTAGCTTTAGTAATAATATAGGGCATTTGTGCCAAGTATATCAATAATAGACTCTTCCTCTGCACACCTCTGCAGGTGTTTGGTAATATTGAACTGAACCCTGAAACGGCCATAACTCGCCACAATAACTTCAGAGATTTCGGTCAAGGACTAATGCTGCTTTTCAGGCAAGTTATAAACATTGTATATGTTGCTGTTAAGTCATGCACACCCTTTAAAGTGTCAAAAAAAGCATTGCTAAAATGTGAGAAATCGTTTATAACTGCATCGCAAAGCTTGTGTTTTAATATTGGAAAATTCAAATTAATGTGCTGACAATTAATTTATAAAATTAAATTTTACTTCCTAATTGTTGATAGCATGCTGGTCCTATGCTTAATATAAAGTTTGTAAATTTAAGTACTTATGATATAGTATTCTCCTTTGCATGTCAAATTAAATGTTTTGTAACTGCAGTACATTATCAGGTAAAGTATAATTTTAATCCCAAATAAAAATTACAAAACACTTGCTTATTGTGTCACAAAGATCCTGAACTAAAACGTTTTGCTGTGTATTTTCCCTCAGCTTTGATTATTATGATTTTGTAATGTGTGTGTGATGCATGCTTGTGTAAAAATATAATTCTTAAGTGTTGTATTTTTGCTTTCTGTTGTGCTTTATACAAAAAATAACAATGAGAAACAATATTATTAAGTTACATGTATTCAAATCATTTTATAATTTTTTACTAATTTATTTTGAAAATGTTTTAATTTCATCGTATTAATTATTTTACATGTTTTCAAAATTGATAAATTTCATAAATATTTTAGAAGTTAATATTTACAGTATCACTGGTCACTGAAGTGGTTCCTGTTGTTCATTTAATGTCAAGATAACATTTCTGTTAGTTAATCTGTATTAGGTGTTGTTAAATATTTTAAATTTATATGTATAAATATTAAAAATATATGAATGCTAAAAAAAAAATTAAGGCTTTAAAATTTTGGACTAATGTAAAAAATAAACAAAACTTTAATGATGATGTATTTTTTATTGGCGTTTTCAAATTTAAATATAACTAATGTCGATTTTAGTCATTAATTTCATATAAGTCTAGAAAAAGTTATATATGAAAATCTGAGATGATATAAAATTAAAATAATCACATTTAGAATCAAATAAATTAAATCTTACTAAAAATAATGGATTTCATCTGCCAGCCAAATGATATTAAAATAAATGAATTTAAAAATAATAAAGTGCATTCTGCTTGGCTAAAATTATTAAAATAAAATAAAACAGTACATACATGTGTAACTGTGTAGTAAAAAAATGTACCTTTGCTTTAAGTTTATAAAATAAAGTCTCATATTTATTGTTTGATTGAGTTACTTTATTTAAATCTCTTGGATTTATTATTAATAATGGCAAGTTTTTATAATGTATAACTCATTATCAAAAACTTTTATATTTTCTCAAAATGTAATGGGTTGACTTAAAGATTATTTTAATACTTAGTGTTCTTTTTTTAAATTCAAACTTTCTTTTAAAAAAGTGAGAAAAACTATTAATCTTGTTTGTGTAGTAAATTAAACAAATATAATTTATTATAATTATTGAAGATTTTATTTTTAGCCATAATTAAAAATTTTTACAATTTAAATCACACTTTTCCTTATAATATTAAGTGCAAGCCTTTTCTTTGAAAATGATCAATAAAAAAGAAAAAAGATGTATGAATATGTATGATGTGCTTAAATAATAATAATGCTTATTTTTTTAAATTGTCCTTTAAAAAAATAATAAATTACATAATTTATTTTATTATTTTAAGTATGCTTATTTTATTTAGTAATTAACACAATGTAAAAGATATTAAAATTTTCTATTAACCTTTAAAGCAGGAGAATTGATTGCATTGAAGTTAAAATTCAAGTGACAAAAAATAAATTTAAATGTATTTTTTGTAAAAAAAATTGTTTTCCTTTTGCTTTCAGCAATTTCTAGCATTCTTCTGATCCTATTGGGTTTTAAAGATTTCATTTCAGGATACTATTTTACTTTATATAAAAAAGCAAAAATATATAAATTTTAAAAAATATACTTTCACCACTATTAAAAACATTGCTTTTAAAAATGTGGCTGTGCTTCTCGTTTCAGGGTCAGTGTCCTTTTTTCCAAAACCTTACCATATATTTCTGCATGCTTCCTATCATTGTACTTTGCTGCTTGCATGAATTTAAAATATTTGTAATTAAATATTACTGAAAATTTTCAAGCTGGAATCTTAAAGAATATTATTCTCTTCATATACATTTAATCATTTGTAGAGGTTTTTTTTTTTGTGTTCTTTCTTGAAGGTGTGCAACAGGTGAAGCTTGGCAAGCTATTATGTTAGATTGCATAAAAGGAAGACCATGTGATGAAAAATCTAACAAACAAGGAGATGAGTGTGGAAGCAATTTAGCTTATTCATATTTTGTTAGTTTCATATTCTTTTGTTCCTTTCTGGTAAGAAAGACATATTTATTCTTTAATTGAAATATTATTCATATTTGTTGGAAAACATATGGTAGAAAAGTAAAATTTACAATTTAGAATATTAAAATTCTTTTTAAACACTTAAAAATTAAATAAATTTCGTAAGACATTGAAAATTTTGTAAAAAATATATTTTAGCTATTAAAATGAAATATTTGTTAAAAGGGGTGACCACTAAAAATATTTTGAGATAAAACAGAAAAACTGATTTATAAGTGGAAGCAAATTTATAATTCCTCTTAATAACATCATACTAGATATAGATTTTATCAAAGAAAGTAAAGCAATTCTATCTTTACTATTTTTCATACAGTTGCTATATAAATAAATTTATATATAAAATTCTACCAAATCTCTGTGTTTAAATTCTGATTTTAGAATCTAAAATTTTGATAATAGAAACAGTGAAATAAATTATTAGTGAACATTATATTGTTCCATTTTAAGGAAACTTAGACATCACCATATTATTGATATTTAATATTCCATAGACTTTTGCTTTGAGTCTATTAGTTTGATAAAAAAAAATATTAAAAACTGTATAGATATGAATATGCTTCTTGGTGTTAAATAGTATTCTAGCTTGGTTTATAATAGCAATGATTACATATCATTTTCACCAAAACTCTGTAAATTATAAGAAATTCATCTACTGTGGAAATGAATTGCGATTTGAACTTCATAAATACTACTTGCTGCATTTTAGTGGAAGTAGTAATAAAGTTAATTTGAGATATATTATAATCTACAAAAAAATATTAACTCAATAAAAGAATTAGATGTTAAAATTAATAAAGCTAAGAAATCATGGGGATCATAAACATTAGACAAGTTAAGATATTAGTTTATAAAAAGATAATAACTGGGAAAAATTAATGCCTATTCCTTTAGGAATCAAAAACTCGTAAAATTTTATTTGAACCATGCATGTTCGTTTTGATTTTTCTGATTTCAGAAAAGTTACTCAGTCTTTGTCCAATTTCAGAAAGAAAACTGCATATTTAATCATTTGATTAAATATATATAATATATAGGTATTTGAGATATAGACTTATCAAAACTTTATTTATTTTGTATAAAAAACGAATATTGTTGGCTAAACATTTGATAAAATGCTCTTTTTTTTATTTATTTAAAGGGAAATTGGATACAATCTAAAAATATTTTTATTAATAATATATATAATTGAGACAATTTTTTTAATATGCTATGAAAGTTTATATATAAACAATATATATCTTGGATAAATAAATGTTAGACAGAATTTTAACAGGTTATTCAGTCATTATCATCTTAGCTAAGCGAACTTAGCTAAAGATATTGACAAAAATTATTTTATACAACTTTAACTGGCTCTGTAGTCCATTATAAAATTTAATATTAAAATATTTGTAATGAAAAATAAAAATTTGAAAAAGTGCTTTTTGCAATTAAGAAAAAAAGAAACAGGTGCCAAAAAATTTCAATTTCTTATGCTGTATATTTTGCTAAAAATTGGTGATTTAACATTCCTATCTTTTTGTCAAATTAACTCTAAATTGTGTAGATTTTAAAACAAACAAATAATTTATTATTTTTATCTTGGATACATTTATAAGATAAACATACTATTTTGTTCGAAATATAGCATGCATTATTTATTCATATCTACTGATTGATGTATAGTATACAATTTCGCTATTTTTAAAGATTATGCACATATCTCTTGTATAATAGTTGATTGCTATTTGAATTCACCAACAGAATAAAAAAATTACCTTGAACTTTTGTAACAAACCAATTTAAAAAAGACGTAGTATGTTTGTATGTTTATATATTTGTTATTTGTTAAATACTTTATTTATTCGAAATCTAAAAAAAAAATTTTAGAAAAGCATAAAATAAATTTAAAATTATTCTGACATGAGGCATTTTAGTTGGTATTTTGCATCGTATAAAAAAGTACTATAGAAGTTAAATCGTTACTCTTTCAATGATATAATTTCAATAGTTGCTTATATAAAAGTCTTGTCATTACAACCTTACAACTTTTTTAGTAAATATATTTATACTTCTTTTTATCAAAACTCTTGATTATGTTGTTAAAGATTAATGTTTTATTTTTGTGAGAAATAATGTATCAAACCTGTAGAAAAGTCTATATTTTTATTATAACTTAATCTTTGAAATTTAATATTTGAAAGTTCAATAAATAATAAATGTAATTTCTATTACATAATAAAATTAATTATTTAACTGCCTACTGTAACTTTTATAACAATAATTGGTAATTAAAATTAATAACTCATAATTTTGTAATGGTTTAATTCTTCTGTTATCTTTTATTTTTATAAATACATTTTTGCTCATAAAATAACACATGCAAACAAATATATATAGTTGGATAGATAAATTATTAAATAAATTTTAATTCATTTAAATTATTTTAATTTAAAACATTAATACATTTTTATGCTTTTAGATGCTTAACTTGTTTGTTGCTGTTATTATGGATAATTTTGATTATCTTACTCGAGATCCATCAATATTAGGGGCACATCATCTTGATGAATTTATTCGTGTTTGGGCAGAATATGATCCAAATGCTACGTAAGTATTTTTTCCCTATGTCTTCATAGCTTTTTTTTTCAATATTTGTATTTCACTGAAAAGTTTTTCAAATAATTTGGATCTTAACAAGAAATGATTTAATAATATGAGTTTCGAATTGGCAACTTTATATTATGAAAAATTTAAGTCTCAATATTGAGTTGTATATTAATTCTTAAACTTAAAATATTAATGTTAATGAAATTCTTGGAACAAAGAGAAAACATTCGAAATCATCTTAAATTTAAAATGATAAACAACTTATTTAAACACTTTTTTAACTGATTTCTTTTATTTGAATCGAAGTACAGTTATATATTTGAAATCTGTGATCATATCAGCTAGTGTAATTTCATCTATATAGGAATAACTTAAATGTCTTCCACAAAATTATTTACATTTGTACTAAATTAAGAATAAATCTGTCTGAAAATTTTTCTTAATGTAAAATTAGCCAATCATGATCTTTAAGTTTTAATTATCAAATTAAAATTGTGAAAAAAATTTCATCGTGTGATGATTTATAGTATAGTAACTGATTTTTTACATTCTTTTATTGTTCTGATTTTGAATATATTTTTTATTATCTATCTCAAATCACATTTCTAAAAATTTATTGCATTTATAAAATTATGCTAAAATTAGAAATATGCTCATAACTTAAGCATAGTTCTAAAAATTTAAAAGTTCTTTACACAAAATACGTGACAAAAAAATAATGCCTATAGGTGAATTTATATATTGCTTTGCAATGTATACATTTAAGATTCAAGAATTTTTTTCAACTGATTGGTAATTTTGAAATTTTTATGGATTATTGTTAACTTTTGCTCAGCAGTGTTAATCAAAGAAACAATTGATGGTATACAAAATATACTAATGAACTTGGTATATTTTGTCATTTGTATGAAATTTTAGAATCTTTCGTATTCCTTATTAACTTACTGAAAATTTACTAGAAAATAATTAAAATAAAGTATAAAAGATTTTACACTGATTTTCTCTAGTCAATTTCAATTTTCCTATCTTGATAATGTTAAATTATCCTTAATTTTTACTTTCAAAATTAAATTTTTCTCATCTTTTGTATTTTTAAAGCCATTGCAGATCTGTGAATGCCATTTTTTTTATGATATTTTGGCTTTCTCTCGCAATGTACTCTCTTGCAAGGCGACTTGTCTCATCAACTACGAATTCTGATCTTGCTTGGAGTTCATTTATGATGTCTTTTCACACCTTCATTCACTCTAGTACATTTGTAGTGTAGTGTGCTTCAAAAGCCACCATAAAAAACAGCTTCAGAAAAGATGACTTCTTCCAAACTCATGAAGAAGTGAGTGATCTAATTTCTGTGTAGGAAATTTGAAAATAGGTTATAAAGTTAAAGATTCCTCCATCTCGACGATAAACTTGTAACAATGTCGATAGAAAGTTTGATCAATTACAATTCTGGAAGAAAATAACAATGATAGGGATTTTGATGATGATGACAGTGATGGTGATAGTATTGTGTCTACTGTTGCAGAAGTAGTTTTTACAATGAACATTATAAAAAAAATATGTTTCTGCAACAGATGGTGATGTTAATAATTTTGATCATGTGTACGAGCTTAAAAAGACAGTTGAAAGAACTTACCAAAAGAAGGCTAAACAGTCATCCATATTACGCTTTTCTTAAAAAACTAGAATTTTTTTATGTAATATGTATTATTTAAATATTTATTAAAAGTGGTTTGTAAATTTTCAGTATTTTATTACATGTGCAAATTGGTTTTCCCTCCATTTGCACTTTCCTGCTATTTACACCATATTTTTCTGGTCCCTTGAAAAGTGTAAAAGCGGGATTCTACTGTATTTACAAAAAACAATCATTAATTTTTTTTAAAAGTTTTGATTGCAGATTTTTATTATTTGAAATATTTATATAAAAATTATATTTTATTTTATGAGTACTAGATAATATTCTAAGTTCTTATCTTTTATTTCTTATATAAATCAAAAATCACATCTAAATTTGCATTTTATTTTCATTAGTGGTTTCATTCCCTATACGGAAATGTATGATATGCTAAGAAATATGGATCCTCCCCTAGGTTTTGGAAATAAATGCCCATATAGACTTGCTTATAAGGTAAAGTATAATGTACAACTTTTTAAAGTAATTTAAATTTAAAATATTCTTATATTATTAACATTTTTAATTTAAATACAGTTATATGAAAAAAATGAAATGTAAAAACAATATTTTTCTGTAATAAATTATATTTCAACTTACTTCATCACACTTAAAAGAATAAAAATATTAAAACAATTTGTTGTATATTTTTGCATTAAAAATATTTTTTATTAATTTTATTCTTTAGAAATTGATAAGAATGAACATGCCTTTGACAGAAGAGATGAAAGTAAATTTTAGCACCACCCTATTTGCACTTATTAGAGAAAATCTGAGCATTAAAATGAGAGCTGGTGAGTTATATATTTTCTATCTTAAGAACAATACAAATAAATTTTATATGTGATTTTTTAATTGTTACCAACTTTTTGCTATGTTATTTAAGCTGAAGAAATGGATCAAGCTGATGAAGAATTGAGAGAAACCATTAAAAAATTGTGGCCTCTTCAAGCTAAAAAGCAATTAAATCGATTAATTCCGCCTCCAGAAGGTTAGTAATTAAAAACTTTTCTCTCATTATACTCGTTAATTGCAATTTTAATTGAATATATATTAATATAATAAAAATACATTTTATATCTAAATTTATATTAAAATTAAACATTTATTATAGCAATCGAATGTTTCACTCTGATACTTGTGTAATATGGCATCGTTCTACGATTATTATACCTTTCATTTCATAAATCCTTTTGTAAAAGTTGAATTTTAAAAGTAGAAGTTTAACTAATTTTGTTATGTATTTATCATAATAAAAGTTGGATCACAATTTAATAATAATTGTTGACACATATTTTCACTAATATATCCGATATTAAAAATGAAAATATTTATTGTGTATCAAGGAAATTTTTTTTTTTTTTTTTTTTTTTTTTTTTTAAGAACAAACGAACAGAATTTGTTAGTAATATCTTTGTAAGAAAAACTATGCATGAAGAGCAACTATATACTAAAAAAAAATCTATCATGCAAACTTAAAAGACCAATATCAGGTTAATTTTCATATCAAGTTGCTATAGAAACCTGATGTTGAATATTAACCTTTTATCACTTTTCTTCATCCAAATTTAAGTTTTAATGTATATTATTTAGCTCTGAATCTAATTTCATTATTTAAACTCATATGTGAATTCATTTTAAAGAAATGAATGCCTTTTGTTCTCAACAGTTTGTGAGTCTCACATTGGACATGGATGTTTGTTGTAGTTTGGAATCCACTTTAAACTGTTGGTCCTGTTAATTAGTCCTCATGTACAAAAATTGACTGTTGAGTAACAAACAAACCAAACAATGTTAAAGAAGTGTTCTATCTGTGCTGTTTAATATTTACATATCAAAATATTCTCACTGAACTTTAAAATTTTTAAATATTTACTATAAATTGTTAGACATTTCAGAAGGACCAGATTCATTTTAACATTGTTCCAGGTTATGTATTGTGGAGATTACAGATCAATTTACATTGCATGATTGATTAAAAAATTGTTATTGGAATCAATGTAAATTTGTTAAAACATGTCATCAATCAGTTTTCTACAATGTACTATTGTATTTTGAAATATTAGTTTATTAATAAATGTATATAATTCTATTTAAATGACTATTGCATAAATTTGGATTTGAAAAACCAGAAAAATAAAATTTTGCTGCATTATTGTATTTTTATATTTTTTATTAAAATAAAATATATAATTTATTCCATGTGGATCTGTACTTTTTATATTATATTTTATTAAATTTAATTTAGTTTTAGGTACTAAGCAATTAACTGTTGGTAAGATCTATGCAGGATTGCTTTTATTAGAAAATTGGAAACAAACTAGATTTGGTAAAAATCCAGGAAATGCTCTCTCTGTAAGTACTGTTCCAGCACACAGGCAAGATTAATTTTTTATTATGATGGCTTTATTAGAAATATAGTTTTTGAATTATAAATTTATATTTGAAGTTAGGTATGTATAATAATTTGTGTTGAAAAATCAATTTGTTGAATTAAGAAAAATTTCATGGATTGTATGAAAATATTTTATAAATAGTAATTAAATAACTATTATCAACTTCTTATTTAGTTTCTTAATTGTTTTAAAGAAATAGATTTCATATAATGATCAGTAATTCAGTGTGAATATATTTCAATAAAAATTTCAATTTTTACTAGTCATATTCTTTTATTGATTAATGTCAGTCAAAGAACTATTATGCAAGCCCTTTTTTTTAATTTATTAGTATTTACAATTTTATTTTTATTTTAAATATGAAAATGTAGTTTTCTTTTTTATAAATTTGTCAATACTTCATATTTAAATAGTACAGATATCATGATATTTTGTCTATAATCCCAAAAAACTTAATTTAGTCTTTGAATCTCATTCAGTCAGCTGAGTAAGCATTGAAAAGAAAAATTATATATATTTATAATGCTTCTTAAATTTTAAAAAACTTTATTTTTATGGAGTTTGGCTTTGTATGAAAATGTGCTTCGCCAACTATTATTATCATTCAATATTAATTTTATACAAATATTATATATTAAAAAGTCCTCATACATTTTTTTTTTTTTTTAATTGAATATCAATTTAGGAAATTTTCTATTTATTATTTTCCTTTCTTACAAAATAACTTTTCTTTGAAATTTTTGTTAATCAGTTATGTGTATATGTATATATTTTTTCCCTTTCCTTATACGTGATTTATTCTACAAATTATTGTTTTGACAGAGATATTATTCTAACGCATTTATAAACATTTAATTTGTTTTACTTTTTGCTCAAAAAACTTTTCTCTATTATGTATATGTGTACTAATGTAAATATTATTGTGATTAATTTTTTTATTCCAAAACTACTACTGTAAATAATATGTGTTAGAGATAGTATGCATTCTGGTATTTAAAAAACATATTCGACTTTTTGCTAAGATTTATTCTGAAACTAATGTTTTTTAGAAATAATTTAAAACAAGATGTGAAGTATCCATTAAGATGAAATATTTAAAAATGTATGTACTTAAAATAATTAATAAAAGGAATGTATATTGTGCAAAATAACCTCAAACTTTTAGTGTGAGTATTTAGAAAAATGTTTAATGAATTTGTTGAAAATTTTTTAAAATGTTAATAATTATAAGAATATTTTTCTAACAATTGAAAAACATCAAATAACTGCAAAAAATATTGTGTTTTAAGTGTACAAATAGAATCAAAATATGAATGTTGGTTTTATATATTGTAAAACCATAAGTAGTAACATTTATTTATGTGCATTTTAAAATCAAATATATTCAATTTTTAAATGTCTATGGTTGTTATTATAAATAAAATCTGGTCTATAACAACATGTATTAAAAAACAAAATATGAGATGAATCATCTGATTTTTACTGTTGCAGACTGGTGAGGCATCACAATAGTATATAGATTGCTTAATTGAAACAAATAAAATTATTTTAATTTTTTTTTTGACATAAGACTTCACTATGTGTGACTTCCTTTGTGATAGTATTTAAAAGTCTTGTTCATTACATACATTTGTATTATTAATGACCATCAGCATTCTAAAAAGCCATGTTTCTCATTTGTTCCTTAAAAAAGAACATTCTATATATTTGTAATGCTTATAATTAAAACTTTAACATATTTCTTAATAATTTTTAACTTTATGAAAAACTTCTGTTCTTTGAAATTTAGGAAATTGAAACAGAATTGACATGTATACCATGTTTTTAACATATTCAAAGATTAAAAATTTGCTTATATTTAAGTGGGAATTAAAATAAATAGACTGCTTTTGAAGAACGACAATCAATATATTAGCATATGGAATTAATTTATACATTTAATTAATAGATTTGCAATACATTGTATCTTTAAAATTTTAAACATTATTCTAATTCACATAAGAAATTATTAAAATGTCTAATAAATCATTTAAATGAATAAAGGATTGTAACTAGAATTTCTACATTTGTATTATTATTGTACATGTCAGAAAGATTTTGAACAAAAAATAAAAAATATTTTACTTTAAATATTTACTTTGCATTTTATTAGATAAAGTTAAAGGATTATTGTCTTTGATCAAATTATTCTTTCTAGGTATTCTGCAAAATTTTAAAACTGCAATATCTTATGTCGGGAGAATTTATCTTGTATTAATGATTTTATATTTGTGCAGTATATCTTTTATCCTCAACAACTATTATATGCATACAAATTATTCATTAAATGTAGGATAATGTGTGCCTTTATAAGAATATGTCTGTTTAATACATTTTGTTTTATATTCGAAAACTTTCATATTTTTTGATAAATTTCATTTTTTCACATTAATTTCAAAATTTTATTAAATTATTTCATTATGTTTTAATATCTCCCATACTAAATGTACAATTTCATTGAGAAATATATCAATTATACACCAATATTCAAACTTCATTTTAAAAGTTACAGTCAAGGGATCCTTTTTTTTTTCCCCCGTTTTGCATATTTGTTATATAAATAAACATTTGCTTTAATATTTATCTTCTCTAAAATTATTACTAAATTAATAATGGCACTAAGAAATGTATTCAATTTATCTTTGATTTTAAAAATAAACAAAGAATTTATATGGCATACTTTTCTAAAAAAAATTATTATGTCCTAGTTATTTGTATTACTTCTTTTTTATTTGGTTTAACAATATGCCACTATGTTAATAATTGAATTATATAAAAAATTGATATTCTCAAATATCACTGTGAACAAATATTTTTAACATAATACTTTAGCTTGAATTAATTCTATTGTAAAGTACTTTTTGTAATTTTATTAAATACATTTCTTATTTTATTCTCTAAATTGTATAAATTAATTTTTTAATGATGTAAATAAAATTTTTGTTTTAATTTTTTTCTTAATCCATTTAAAAAAATTGTATAAAAAGGACTATTTCCAAGCTTTTCTAAATTACTAAGAACAGTAACTGTTATCTAAAATGAATTCCAGGAACAAGCATATCTTAAATTAATATGATTTTTTTATGAGGCATTACTAGAAAACTTTCTAGGCAATAGATGGCTATTAGTTAACTTACATTAAGTAATTTATAGTAAATTTACCTTATAGTGTCATCAGAGTAGCTGAATGATCCACCAAATTCAGATTATTGAAACAAACACTAGTCTTTAGTTCAGTGTGAATTTCTCATTCGTGCATGCGATTTAAATAAACTATTTATCAATGTACTGTATTTTGTAGCTTTTGTGATATGGTTGTGGGACAGAAGCTTTGTTTTTTAATGTCTATTTGTAGATCATATTATTGTGTGAGTATTAGGTAATTCATGCTTATAGAACCCTTCCTGAATAAAGTATATTTTCAGTAATAGTAAATTATTTCCTTGTAGACATGTTGTGATTAGATATGAAAATTAGTACTTCTCATATATTTCTACTATGTCTGATCAATAAACTTCAGTTAACTTGACTTTCATAACTGAATGCATTATAAAATTTAAAATTTAGATAAAACTTTTAACTGCTTTACATTATATTATATTAATAATCTTTATATTTAAATCTCTGGTAGAAGTGTAGTAAAATTAATATGAGAAGTACTCTTATAGTTAATAGATTTTAGTTCACATTAATCAAGATGTAATGTTATCTTTGATTGCAGGAGAATCCTTCCCAATCTCCTGATCCTTCAGATTCACCGGTAGTATAGATACACTTTCCTTCCTTTATATATTTTCTTTAGAACCTGTAATCTTTCGCTAGATTAGTAATTTTACTTAATATTGGCATGCAAAGTATGGTTTCTTAATATAAATTTGCTCAATAGATGAATTTATAATCATGCTAAAATCTACTTAAGTTAAATCGTAATAATCATTAAAGAATCTATTTAATCTTAAATGTTTGATGGTAAAGTGACTAATGTATATTATATGTATTGAAACGGAAACTTTGTATATTTCTATGTCAAAAGTAAGTGATAAAAGAATTGAGTTCTTTATGTGTTATTAAAGCAATTTAGATTAAATTACATAGTAATGTGTTAAAAATTATTTTAACATTAGAACATATTAAAAGAAATACTTCTTTTAATTACAACTAAATGCAGCTTTTTCAATGGCATAAAAAGCCTTTAAATAAAAATCTTATTTAAAATAATACAGAAAGAAGTGTAGTAAAGTCATTGAGGAAAGTATTTTCATATTTCAATCTCTATTATATATTTCTATCATGTATTTATTATATATTTCGTATCACATGGTCTTTAAATGTAATGGTTTTAGTTTTATTGATATGTTTAAAAAAAAAAGAACTGATTTCAAAAAAGTTATTTGGAGATTGGCATTATTTAAATTGAAATATTCAAATTTATCTAAATTTTAATTTAAGTAGAAAAAAATTATTATATATATATATATATATATATATATATATATATATATATATATATATAAAGTATTTTGGATTTAAGCATTTTTCTTTTTAATTTACTTTTTGTTTTCTTTCATTTATATTTAGAAAAACTATATCCCCCATAAATAAATTAATCTATGGATATTTAGAGTATATTACAAATATTTGAATGATTTTATTCATTATTTATATAATAGTGTTAATTACAGTGAAATATTTTACATCTGCTTGCTGTATATTATAATTATACTGAGTAAATCTATTTAAAATAATTGTAATACAATTTAAATAGAACTAAAAAAATCACAAAATTTAGATTTTTTAATGTATTATCTTTCATTTCTCAATTTTATCTCTGTCAACATTTAAGTAAGTGTGAGAATTCCTATAACTCTAAAGCAAAATAAAATAATATTAAATTAAATTAAGTCTCTTAATTAACAATATATACTTTTAAAATATGTATATTTTAATTTCCTTTGGTACTGTTAGCATAAATTATTTTATTTTAGTAAATGACAGGTAAGTTGTATTTAAATGCTTGTATATATAGTATTTGTATAAAATTCCATTTAATTCAATGATTACTTTATTTATATGAATTAAATATGAAATTTAAAAATGATGATAGTTGATTAAATATGAATTTTATTTATCGAATTTTTACATTTTATTTTAACGAAAAATTTTATATATATTAAAAATTTGTGTAAGATTAAAAAATCTGCAAATAAATTGCGATCAAATGGTATTTCTCACAATTGAAAGTTGATAATTAGTTGTTGTGTCATGTATTTTTTATTTCCTCAATTTTATATAAATTTTTTCTTTAATTACTATTGACTAATTTATACAGAAAATAACTATTGCGCATTGATCTCAGTTTGAATGCTATTGAGATATGAATATTGATTTATTTCTTTTCAAAATAAATTTGAATTCAGTTACGTTCGTATATACATATATATACAACGAGAGAAAGAGAGAATGAATTTTAAATGTAAAAATATAGAAAAAAATATTGAGAACGATATATTTTTTTATACAAATCTTGCAACAAGTCACTAAATTAAAAAATATTTTTAAAATATTGTTGTAATAATAATTATTGGTATCAATGCTCATTATATATCATTTTTGATAAATTTATGCATTGCCATTATAATGATGAAAACTATAATTTGAAATTAATATTTACATAAAAATTGGCATTAAATTTTTAACTTTTAAAATAATCTTGCTTGAAATTTTAATATGTAAATGTTTTGTCTGATTCAAAATTTTGATTTGTAGGGTTTCTTATTTATTTTTCGAAAATCCAAATTTTCCGATATATTTCTTTTAATTTTCATGAGAATTTTATGTTTTAGAAATGTAGTAAATTATAACATAAATATCATGGAGACAATTTCTTAAAAATATTTATATGGCTGATGTCAACACAAAACTCTTAATATATGTACTTTTAAAATTGAAATTTATGATATTTATGTTAGATTTTTAAGGTCAATATTTAAAGATATTTCAAATAGATATTACAGATTATAATTTTTTTTATTGACACTGCCAGCATTTCATGAATTGCATCTATGTTTTTATTTCACTTTTTATGCATAGACTAGACTATTATACTGTTGGATAGAGAGAATTATCAGAAATGTTTGCCTATTTAAAGTTGAAATAATTTAGAAGTTGTTTAGGGAAACAACATGTTAGGTGGTACAATTATATGTAATTATTGACCTGAGGCTTAATTATTTATATTTTAACAAACTTATATTTGTGAATAACATTTTTTAAAGAGTTACATTATTTCATTTGTTTTATTATCATAAAAATCATTGCTAAATTAACTTTTCCATAGATTACATTTATTTAAATTAATGATTTTTTTTTATTTTATCTTTGATAATTATTTCTAAATGGATTTATTTATTCTGCTTAGTTATATGTATTTTTAGTTAATTCTCATAAAATAGTTATTGCATATACAACATTTTTTATTTATTTTTAATTTATAAGAATAAAATATTAATATCAATCTCTTTAAAAACTCTTCTATTGAGTAAATATGAGAAAAGTCAGTAAAAAACATTTTATACGCGTTATATTTAAAATCTCTGTAGAATGTTTCACAATTTCAATTAAATTTTCTATCAATTAAATTTTTATTAATTTGTTATTTTTTCTTATTACTTACTACCTAACTTTGCTTTGTTAAAGACAGTTTAAAGAAATATAAATTTTTAAGAAAGCATACTATTGCTGTCAATATTTTGTGGTATACATATGAATAAAAATATTAGATATGCATGCAATGTATTAATAGACATTATATTTTTTATTCTGTTTATACAGTTTATACAGTTAAGTCAGTAAAATAAATAACCTAATTAAAGTTTTCCTTAATTTTGAATGTTTTAAAAAATTTATAAAAATATTTTAAAACATTCTGTTGTAAAAGTATTTAAACTTTCATTACTTGCATGATGATTTAAGAAAAACAAAACTTTCAATTAAACAGTTAAAATTTTCTTTAAAAAATTTTTCATTAACGAATTTTTTTTATGTTGAATCTAATTTTTCTTTGCAAACTTTTCAGCGACCGTCCTTATTACAAAGGTTAATGGGTGCTGTTATGCCTTCAAGACAAGGGAGTTTAAATTTAGATGAAGACCAATTTGAAGATGCCGATTCTCATCTTCCATTGTCAAGACAAGGATCAATGCATCGTTCAACGCTTAGGTAATAAGATGATTTTAATTTTTGTGGCAGTTGTACGAATTTTGTTATAAAAATTAAATTTCTAATTCAAAATTAGATAGTTTATATAAAATGCAACTTCTATATTTTAAGATTTGTACCTGGATTTTTATTTATAGTTATTATTCTCATACACAAATGTATTAATATAATATTAATATACTAAATTTAACGAATTACTTATTTAATACAAAATTAGTTTACATTATAGGTTTTATTTTTGTAAAATATAAAGTATAAAACTGATTATATGTCACATCTTTTAGTTTTAGAAATTAGATTAGTATCTGGATAACCCATAATTTGTTTGACACTGCAGAAATACTTGTTAATCTCATATTGATCTTCTATTTGCACCATTAACAACCAGTAGACATCAAGAAAAACTTAGCTTATCTTTTAACATGTTGCTGCATGCATTGATTTCTCAGTGTCCTTGATTTCTGAGATGAATTTGACCAAGTGTAATGATCACATTAGAATCCTGGTGGTATAGTGGTAATGTTTCATATTTCCAATTTCTCAGGTTTTATCCTTGGGCTGGCTAAGTTTTGCTCAGCCTATTATCCTTCAATGGGTTGATAAAACTGAGTACCAAGTATGCTTGAGAACTAAACCTGGGGGTCCTACACTAGGCTGATCAGCCTAACCCATTAGACTTATCTCATAATCTGCTTTCTTAATTCATCTCACTAGTGTTCTAAAAAACCTGTATCCTAAATTCAAGGTGCAAATTAAGAATTTTAAATATTCATATTATCAAATCATAATTTCACAATTTTATGTTTGTATAGAGCAACAGTTGAAAATAAACTAAAACTTTTAAAATTTTGTTATAAAATTTTTTATTTAATTTTTTTATTTTATTTTATATTACTTTGATATCATAGAATTCATACTTTTCTATAAGAAATAAGAGCTACAAATAGAACCAGAAAAGTGTAAACATGACCTGCTTCTTCTGGGAACTACAATCTTCTGATTGATTCCATTCTAATTAATTTATGCCATTGTCTACTGCCCAATCTTCTTCTATTCTCAGTTCCATTAGGCCACCTAATTGTGACCTTGCTTGCTTTCTAGCTCTTCAAATTTATAATATGACAAGTATTAATATCTGTTATTTTAAGAATTTGGAATTGGACAATCACTTCAATGGCATTTTTGTCAATTTTTCCAAAATGATAATTAAAGTAAATGCAGGTGTAAGATTTGAATCTATTCACAGACATCATGTTTGTCGGCAAAAAACAAAATTAAATTATTTTACCATCTAGTTAATTCTAACAAAATATTTAGAGCAAATGTTTTTTGATCTACAGTATCTGCATATCATTAACAGTTACTTTTCACTTTACTCATATGTAATGTATACACATATGTATTAAAAAATGTCAGTTCTGTAGTATAGCTAACTGCATTTGTCTGGAAACCATTTTGGTCTGTGAAGAATCATCAGATATAAACACTCTCGTACTTTGTAATGAAACATTCCCAATGAATTCTTTTCTAAAAAGAAAAATATTTTTAACTCAAAAGTTAGTTTAAGATTAATAATGGAAATTAATTTTGCTCCAAATTTAGGTATTGCTTCTTGAATTGTAAAACTATTTTACACACTTTTCCATTAAGTGTATTATCTAGAATAGAACCTGTGCTCTAATCTTTAATTCAGCAGTTCGTGGGTTTGATTTTCATCTCGAGCTTGGATGTTTGTTGTTTGGAATCTACTATAAGCTGTAGGCCTTAGTCCAATTAGTCCTCGTGTGCAAAAAGTGATTTTTAAGGGGCAAAAAAATCAAGCCACAATGAAACTCAATTAACATTCTAACATACTGAATCTAAAGTGTAGGGAGCTAAATTCCGTGATTAAGATTTAATAATATCAATATTTGACTCCCTCTTACTTGTTAATTAAAATAAAATTCAGAAAATATGCATTTGGAATATTTTTATTTGCACTGAACACAGAAAACGTACACATATATTTAAATTTTAACATGTGAAATAACTTGAGTATTTTCACATTCCAATTTCAGTTAAATATTTTATTTATATAATACTTCCAACCTAATAACTTTTAAGATTTTTCTTAAATTAACTTATTTAGAAAATGTTGAGATTTTGTATTTTATTAATTGTTTCATATTTTTTAAAATTGGCAAAACTATTTGTCTGAAATATTCTCATATTAATAATTTTTTTAAATATTTTCGATGAAAATTAAGTATTTGTATAAATTATAATAATATTTCAATAATGTTATGAAACTGTAAAATAAAATATTTTAGTAAATAATATTCTTCAAATGAATATCTTTGTTTTATGTAAAATATTCAAAATTTCAAAAATTGGTTTTCCATAATATTTAATTATTATGTTTCTCTAAAATCACTAAAGTCACCTAAATAATTATTCATTCTGTTAGATATATATATATATATATATATATATATATATATATATATATATATAAGTCAAAATGCTTCCATTAGCACTTCTATAGTTTTTAATTATATGTTACACCACTCTTTTTTTCATTCATTTTTAAGCAAAGTAATATTAGTGTTCAAATTTCTTACTGAGCCACTGTTTATGCAAATAAAACCATTTTCTCTTGCTTTACTATGATTGTTTAATTTATGTATAATTTATTTGTTAGTTTATTTTCTTTAAATATTATCCCAATTTTTATTCATTAAAAATGAAAAACATTTTATTTTAGCATTGATAAAAATCATAATAATGAAGATAAGAAATGGAATCGTTCATTTAGTTTTCTTAGAAGAGGAAGTAGTAGAAGAAAAAAGAAAGGAAACAATGAAGTAACACCTGCATATGTTCAGGTTAGCTTTGGTTTTAGAAACAGTCTTAAATATTCAATTCAAACGGGATATATCATTCATTGGCTAATTTCATTTAATTTTGTTCAAAACTTTTACTATTTGTTCTGAGAAAAATGCACATCCAAAAAATTATTAACAATTATTAAATTCATTTTTTTTTCTAAATGTGTAACTGACAATAGTGATGTAGATATTAAAAAGATATTTAGATTTTAAAGTTAATGTGAAATTAATATAATCAAATTCTACTTAAGGCAGTTTAAACTTTTCCAATAAATATGATCTGTGATTATATTTTTTATCTCTAAAATATCACATAATATACAAAAGATTCTGTATTAATTTCTTCTCATTAGGTTATAGTAAAATTAAAATGTGAATCAAATTAATTTAGCATCATATTTACATTAAATGATCATTTTTATTGATGATTCAAACATTAAAATATTCCTTAATATAAAGTTTTAAAAGATGTTGAACAATACTAAAATTTACTGCAACAATACTGCAAATGTACAATGATAAAGTTTTGTTTCATTAATATTAAAAAATATTCTTGTTTTATTACAAATAATAACACACGGAAACACTTTAAACATTTGTTGCCAACTGGCAGTTGCCTACTGGTCAAAAAATTAGATCTCTGGCCTTTTGCTTAACATCTTGTGTGGATTTGATTTTCACCTTGGTCATGGATGTTCATTGTGGTTATTCTCTTCCCTTTATTGGAGAGATTCTCCAAGTCATTATTTTTTTTCTGTTGTAAATTTTTATTTGATTTTTTTGTGTATACAAATGTTATTAAAATGTATAGCTATTTAGAATGTGCTTCCTAATAACATTTATTTCAAACTTATTTAAAGCTAATTATATATTATTCTCTTGTTTTTCACTAGGTTTTTTGCAAGAAAAAATTTATACTAAAAAGAAAATTTCATAGTATAAATTCAAAGTTTGTAAAAAAAAAAAAAATTCAAAACTATATTAATATATATGGTAAATTTTTGATAATCTTAAAATTTTATTTACCATGAGTCTCCTTAAATTTCTGATTTTTAATTCTGGCATTTGCTATATATCTTAGATATAGCATCATTCATCTAGATTTTATATTTTAACTAAGATTGATATATTTTTAGATATATAATTTAAACCTCGTTTTCTGAAAACACAACAGAGAAGTTTTAGAGGATAACAACATACTCCTATGTTCAATATATTATTAAACAAGATATTTTTTTGTTCTTAAAGGCCATAAGAGATAGACAAAACAAAATATATCAAAAATTATAGTTCATACCAATCGAAATTATTTAATTAAATAAGACATTTTTGTGAAAAAGCTGGACTTCCATCTTTTTATTTGCCCTATTCACCTTTATCTTCTGATCCCATTGCAGTAGTCTGCTATGTTATAAATGATCATTCTTCTGATCATTTTTATGATGTTTTGACTAGCAAGAAAGGATTTCATATTAGCTTTTACATTCATTAGATTAACTCCTGTTCTTACCTTTAAAAAGTGGATTGATATTGCCATTGCTCTCAAACATTATTAACAATACTTTTTACTTATAATTCTTGACTTAAGTGCATATAATTATCAGCAAAATATTTAACATTTAAAATGTTTAAGTTGTATATATATATATATATATATATATATATATATATATATATTGATCATTGTAGAAAAAAGATAGCATGCAAGAACATAAACTCTACGTTTTTTTATAAAGATATCATTGGCATTTAATATTTAAGAGACTTGGAATTTCTGCCATTTCTGGCTATAATTATAACATCCTTCAGTGAATTTGGTAAATTGGACTTTATCTGTGATGTAATTCCATAAGAAATAATTGGGTGGATTTAAGTCTAAGCTATATGGGAGCCACTGTATCCAATAAATTTCTCTTCATCCAATGCAATAAAATGTTCAGCAAATGCCTTTCCAAATCCTTTTTAGTCAAGACATTAGCAATTCTAGGGTGACAAGATTCATCCTGCATGAAGCAGTACCTGTGTGTTATGTTGAGATCACTAGCTTCAATTCCAAATTCATGTTCTAGCGATTCTCATTGTTTCATTCTTGTCCCCATATTCTCAATGAATATCAGACCGATTATCACGTCTTACCACTTCATTAAATATTTTTTCTTCCCTTACTCTGAACAACATGCCTGTCGAGTGGTAACATTATTTTCATAAAGTGTTTCAAGTATAAATAATCCTTCTTTGAAGGGTATGATTCCAAATTGCTTATTATTCAATTTCAATTAACTAGCATTCACCTGAAATATTGATATATGTGCTAATAATAGTTGAAATAATTATATTTATATACATCCATACATTTGATATCAGGAAATTTAAGTAGTCTTATGCTTTTTAGACCACCCTGTGTGTATGTATATATATGTTAGTCTTGCTGGAATTTCTAATTTACATATCTAATTCAAATTAAAAACAACATTTTCTTTATTTTTTTACTATCATAATAGTCGATTATTGAAAATAAAATTATCATAATAGTCATCATTAGAATCTTGTATTGTCAATGTTTCAGCATCATATAGATTTCTTTATATAACAAGCCAAATGCTTATCTATCAAGAAAGTCGTCAACCTCAGTAAAGACATGGACATTGTTTTTAAACACTGAAACTCTCAAAATTACCAATAATCCCTCATAAATCTATGATTCAATAACAAAAATATCTGATGAGTCACTAGAATAATTCATAAGCTGACACCCAAACAATCTGAGATGATACTCTGAATTCAAATGTTTTTCTGCATTTTCTATTAAGATGTGCTCTGCATTGTTTAATAAGAGTTTGAAGCTGGTTTTATTAATCAGATTTTAATATCTTTCAGTCATAATTTGGGGAATCGCTCAAATATAAACTTAAGGTAAAAATCAGTGTTTAATGCTATATTATATGAAAAACAACAGTTTTTCCAATATCTGATTATAATTCCTTTGTCTGCCTATATTTTTTGTCTCCTATTATTTTCAATATAATTCATCTGATATCAAAGTATTGAAATTATACTTCAGATTCATGTAGAGCAGGGATGGCCAAGACGTCGACCACGGTCGACTGGTCGACCGCGAAGACATTTTAGGTAGACCGCCAGACCATCCCGATAGTGATCTCGGATATTAACAATTTAATTTATGACTTATGTCATAGAATTAATGAATTATTTAAAACAAAAATTTACTACAATTTTTGCTTTAAAACCTAAAACAAACTGTGCACAGTAAGGCACTGAATTTTTCGTTTTACAGTGGAATTAAATCGAAACAATTTGACAAAGTGGGATGCTTAGATTATATCTAGTAGCCGCCGCATGATAGCGACGCGCCGAGTCGTCTAGTCTACCCATCTCTTCTGGCCGTTTAGTTTCACTTCTAAGTTAATCGTCTTACGTGGCAGGTCGCTTGCTTCCTACCGCACTGATACGAATTTGTTTCAAAACTGTTGAATGTTCGATGTGTTGTTCGAAGCTGTTAAATTTGTTTTTCAACAACCCATCCAAAATGACTCAGCTAGGCACCAGTGCTAAGAGAAGTAAAACATACCATTATCACAATGAGTGGGAAAATGATTTCTTTTTTGTTATGATGAAGGAGAAATGTGTTTGTCTCATATGTAACTCAAGTGTGGCATTACCAAAAAAAGCAAACGTCGAAAGACATTTTAAAACCATGCACTTAAAATACGCTACAGACTTTGCAATCGGCAGTGAACTCCGAAAAGTTAAAGTGCATGAATTAAAGTCGAATTTACATTTACAGCAATCGGCACCAAAGCTAAAGCAGTAACATTGGCGTCGCTTAAAATTACAGAAGTTTTGATAACGCGAAAAAAACCATTCGAAGATGGAGAATTGATAAAAGAAGCTTTCATTAAAGCGGGAGAAGTGCTTTTCCACGATTTTAAAAACAAATCTGAAATAATATCGTCAATAAATAAAATGTCGCGTAACACTGTGATGCGACGGACTGAAGCTATAAATAATAATTTGGAAAATTTATTAAATGATGATTTAAAAGCTTGTAAGTTCCTATCACTTCAATTTGATGAATCCACAGATATTAATGACATTGCACAGTTATGCCTTTTTGTGAGAATGGTTTTCGTAGATATGACTTCAAAAGAAGAATTATTAACTATAATTCCATTGAAAGGACAAACGAGGGGACAAGATATCCTCAATTCATTTAAAAACTTTATTGATAAGACAGAATTTCCAATATATAAATTGGTCACTATTACAACAGATGGAGCTCCAGCAATGGTCGGGAATCAAACTGGTTTTATTGCCTTATGCAATAATGATGAGGAAATTCCCAGTTTTACCAGCTATCATTGCATTATCCATCAACAGTTATTGTGTTCAAAAACACTTAAGTCTAATGATATAATGCAAATTGCTTTTAAAATCATCAATTCATTTCGTTCAAGAAGTCTTCAGAGACGACAATTTCAGGCGCTTTTGGAAGAAACTGAATCAGAGTACGGAGATTTCTTATTGCACACAGACGTGAGGTGGTTAAGTCGTGATGCTTCTTTAAAAAGATTTCGTATTCTGTTACCAGAAATAAAAACTTTTCTACAAATAAAAGGAGAGCACATTACTGAATTGGAAGATGGGAAATGGCTCATGAAACTAGCTTTTCTTTGCGATATCACTGCAAAACTTAACGACTTAAACCTAAATCTACAAGAAAAGAATAAATGTTTAACAGACATGATGAGTGCGGTTAACACTTTCAAAGAAACGATAAAAAGGTATGCGTCTCAATTAAGAAAACATGAATATAGAAACTTCAAAAACATGGAGGAAAAGTGCATCCATAATCCAAACCAAGACTTCAAAGATTTCGCTGAACACTTAGATGTTTTGTTTGAAGAATTTGAAAGAAGATTCACTGACTTATTTAGGTTGGAAGAAATACACAATTTTATGATATTTCCCACCATTTAATGAAAATGTCAACATTGATGGAATGTCAACATTGAAAAAATAGGACATTTAATAGATACTACTTCAGTCTTGGTCCAGGAAGAAATTATTAAATTAAGATGCGATATATTTCTTAAATCCAGAGCATCTAGCGATACTTATTTTTGGAAATTAATTTCTGAGGAAACGTTTCCAAATATTTACAAATTGATTTTGTATTTGAAATCATAATTTGGATCGACGTATCTTTGCGAATCTGCTTTTTCAACCATGAATGCCATAAAAACTAAACATCGGTCACGTTTAACAGATGAACATATAATTTCGTGTTTACGCATTGCAATAAGCTCGTATCAGTCACAATATGATAAACTTGTCGCAGATATACAGTGTCAAATTTCATCTAAACAAAGTGAATTGGATGGTCAATTTTTATGTATAAGAATACTTTCTGATTATTGATTATTTTCGTCAAAATTTTTTAAATGTGAAGTAGACCAAGGATCCCAAAAGTTTGGCCATCCCTGATGTAGAGTATAGATTTTCTATGAGGTATATTTTCTATAAATAAGAAAATTTATAAGTTGCTAAAGTACTATATGTCAGTTATTGCTTGAAGATTAGTCTGAAACAAACAACGATATTTCATCATCAGGATGGTACTAAGCATTAGATTCTATTTTATGATATTAGAAGAAAGTGATAGTCCACAAATATGTTCTTGTTTTCAAACACTAGTTTGAAAAAAAAAAAAAAACACATTAATTTTTTAGAAGTGTTTTTAATTACACTTTAGGGAGAATAATATATCCATTTATTATTCTCCCAAAAGTGTATTAAAAAACAAGAAACTGTATCCATTTAAACTAAATTTACACTTCATTCAACTAAACTATGTAAGTATTTCCTAATCATTTTAATTATATACATGTGTATTCATTTTATTATTATTTATTATGAAAATTTTTATTTGTTATATGAAAATGTAGATTGTTTTATTTCAAGTTAATTGTAGCTTTACTATCGAAATGAAACGTACTTCTCAATATCTGTAGCTTATTTATTTGCATGTTATGTGATAATCATTAGTGTGATTGCATTAAAAAATATGGTAATAATTGTGCCAATGCTTTTTCTATTAGTAGGGTTAAAACTGTTGAAGTTAACAAGCAGGGTGATTTGTACCTAAGAAAAATTATCAGTGATGAATGAACTTTAAGAAGAGTTCAAATAAATATCACACATTAATTTCTTTCATTAATTATTCTGGGAACAGTCATTTTAAGACAAAGTTAATTATTAGGAAAGACTGCGATAAATGAAAGAATTGTTTCATTTTAAACATTAAATTGAAGAAATAATTATTACAAATGACTGAAATAGATTATTGTTTTATTTTAAATATTAATTTAATTCAACCGAATTTTGAATTTTTCTGTAAATTGTTTTTTAGGTAAAGAAAAAGAAACATCAAATAATAAATTTTAAAAAAAAAATTATTATACAAAATAAAAAAAAATTAAATTAAAAAAAAATTATTATACAAAATAATAAAATTAACATGTAATAATTTTTAAAAAAATTATTACATGTTAATTTTATTATTTAATGTTCCTATGTAATAATTTAATCTAATAATTTTAAAAAAATACTTCAAGTTTCTCAAAATTAAGTAAATAAAATACTAAAATGCAATAAATAGTAACATTAAGACAATTTTGAATGGTATAAAATTGTATTAAATCTCTAACATACATTTGTATTTGTATGATTGAAATGTTACAAATGAGCTATCAATTTGCAAATTTTGGCTTACAATAGTTTTTGTATAAATGTCAACACTGAAATTATTATGAAATATCTATTATTTGAAAATTAAACAAAATGTATAAATACTATGCAAGCAAGAAAATAATTAAACAAATCACTGAAATATTCTTAATTGCAAAATTCAACCTATTTATTAATGTGCTTTTATATTATCTGCTCACTTCAAACTTCATATTATTCCTGCAAATTCACATTAGTTTTTACTGTTATTTCATAAAAAAATTAAGAATTTTTTTTTAATTTGTTCTCATTAAACAAATATTTAATAAACTACTTATAATAGGGCAGGGATGGCCATCTTCAACCTACTGGTGGAGTACCACCTCGTTCAAGATCACCATCACCTGTATTTGGAAGATCATCTGTTTCTCCACCTCATGGTCGATGTCCTACACCTATTCGTCGTTCCCCTTCACCTCGGCGCCCCCACCATGACCTCAATTTTACAGAAGCTGCTACTGGTTTGATTGAATTTGTCCATGAAAAGCATGAAAACAAAAGAAGAGGTAGATCAAGAGGTAAGTCTCTAAAACATTATAATTTTAACGAAGTATTTTCTTCAAAATTTCCTTGAATATTTATTTATTGGTTTCATTATTTTCAAATTTACAGAGATAAACAGTATTATGTATGTATATGAATAATCATGTGGGTATGTGTATTAATACAAAAATTTATAAAAAAGTCTAAATATTTTTGTCAGAAAAAGTTGTATAAAAGATATATAAATAAGCAATTGATTGTCAGGACTTTCATTTTACTCTAGTGATTTGTGTGTAAAACTCTGACATGTAAAATGGTCTGATGTGGCTACACAGTATGAATTAACTAACTTTAAATGCAAACTGCTTATTGGAGCTAGATGAATGGGATACTTTATGTAAAACTTCCTGTTTATAGCATTTTTCCTTGAGGATTCAATTTCTCCCGATCAACAAAATCAAGAATGCATAAGAACATAATTTCAGTGATTATCTCTTAAAATGAATTGCACAATTATAAAATGCATCTGATTGATGAAACTATATCAACAATATCTGAATAAAACAATTTGTGAACAGAATAGAAATGTTGGTAACTATATAGAGCTATTCCTAGAATTTATGTATCAAAACTATAGAACTTTCCAGGATGACAATATGCAATTGACACAGACCCAAAACCATTTATAATTGATAATAATAATATTGTAGACATTTCCAATGAATGGTTTGATGACTAAAGTTAATAATCATGATTTTCTTAGAACATAATAAAACATAACAAAACAAAACAAAAATGAGTATGATAAAAAAATTAGTTTACAAAATTTTGAATTGAAAAACTTTTCTAATTATGGATAGTTTTAGAGGTATGATGGCTTAATAGCTTTTTAAGAAGACTCTCAATGATTTATTGCATTGCAACATTAAACTGCAACACTTTATTAGGCAGAAAGGGGACCTACACAATATTAAGATTTACAAAATGACTTTTTACAGATCATATTATATAATGCTTAAGTATATGCATACATATCTACATATTCTTAATTTACAATAGGTGTTGAATTTCCCTTTTTTTTTTTTACTTTTGGTCATTAATTATTTATTTTTGAACAAAATTAAAATTTAATTATTTTTTATTTATTTCACTATATCCCTCATAGAACGCTTAAATCACCAATCTGTTAAATGGAAAATATGAGCTTTATGTCTATATTAAGAAATGTGTGTTGTTACACATTTCTAAATATATATGCAGTATGTTCGCTAAAATCCTTGCTACTTTCTTAACTTCTAAACAATTACTGTGTAAGTGGTATATAGGTATTGTAAAATATTACTAAATCACCTAGGACATCATTTGGTAGAAAACTGTATTAGCGTTCTTATTTTGAAAAAGAGGCGAGGTAAAGGGGGAGAGGAATGATTTACAAAATTGTAAAACATATTCGATTTAATACAAGTAGAACAGTTGAAATGCGCAAATGTTTTATGGTGATTTCGTACACTGGAGGTAAGAAAACGATCTGCTAAAAAAAAAAGCGTCTAGTTATAACAATATATCTTCAGATGAGATCTTCAATCATCTCACCATTAGCTGCAATGTCTATTTGGATCCCTGTATGAATGTCGCATTGTAAACGTTGGAGCATAGCTCGTGATACTTAGGCACGAGCGTCCGTGATGCATCCTTCAAGTCCTCCAATATTTATGAAGGATTCACATATACCGGCTGTTTAGGTATTTCCACAAGAAAAAGTTCTGTGAGTCAGATCAGGGGAACGTAGAGACTAATCTTCGACATCGCCATACCCAACTATTTGTTTCCTGAATTCCTTGAGAGGTACTGCTCTACTGGAAATGCGCCATCTTTTGAAACCATAGATTCTTAAAAAGTAACAACTGCAAGTTCTTTACAGAATCAGGTATTACTTTCAGTATCATTTGTAAATATCATGCATACATTAACTTGCGATTATAATATATATTGGTCTAATCAGCTTGTTATTATAATTTACTCACTAGATATTAATACCAAACCTATATTTGATCTTGAACATCAATACAGAAAATAAGATTAGCCGATGTCTATTGATAGGTGCTTTGTCTATTCTACATGCCACTCCGTGGAAATCATGCCCCATCCTTCAACACTAAAATGTCAAAAATTCATCTGATTCATAACGAAATCACACCATACATAGAACTACTTGGCATCCCCATCCTGTACCTTGGTATTGGCGCAGCTTGTCCTTTTTGGACCTTGCACCATAAAACCAATCAACCTGTACCTTGGTACTACTACATACAGGAATAAAATTAAATAATGTGAAAAAGCTATACCGTTGTTTAGAATAATTTATTTCTTAATTTGATAACATTTAATGATTCCAATTAAATAAAAAAACCTAATTAAGGTAAAAGTTTCATTTCTATCTTTTTTCGAAAAAACTTATTCCTTATTTTGTATATTTAGAATTAAACAATTAAAAAAAAAAGCATTTGAAAAAATTTATAAATGTAACTTTAGTTTAAAATTTTATAAATGTAACTTTAATAGGAAAATCTAAATGTTTTCGATATTATAAGCACTTCAAAACAAAGTAAAACTTCCTTTTATTAAAAAAATCAAAGTGTGAGTCAGATATAAATATTTAACATTATAAAAAATTATTTTATATCATTTCTTCCTATGTAATTTATAAATGCATATAAATTCAATATGAAAGTGGTATGAGCTTATTATAAATTTTCAATCCATGCTTCTTTTGTTACTCTAATATTCAATTAATCATTTTATTTTTAAATATTAGGCAAGAAACGAGACTATTCTCCGGCAAGAAGTCGATCTCCAGTTCCTAAACCTGTATGGCGACATGGACCAAATGTACATTCTAGAAGCAGAAGCCATAGTCCTGTTTATCCAAGTGTTCGACTTGATAGACGTTCTAGAACTCCAAGCCCTAGTCCATCTACTCCTACCCAAAGTGAATATTATGGTACATCTCATCTTCACTATAGGTCTCGCAGCCCAAGCCCATCCTCAGTGCGTAGCCTTCCTGTAGTTCATCGAAGGCCCGGTGGCGGCCGAAGACTACCACCAACTCCAACTAAACCATCTACTTTGAAGTTAGATATTCTTTCTTCAGATCCTATCAATTTTCCAGATGTTTCCCATTCACCTACTGTACCCCAACCGAATCGATCTCCTGGAAGTATTAACTTCCCAAAGCTTAGTGCCTCTCCAACCCATGCTTCCTTAATAAACAGCCAACAGCAGTACCCTCCATGGAGGGAAAGGACGGCAGGGCACCTGGCTTCTCTGTCAGTAGATGTGAAAGATCTACGAAGTAGGGAGGAGCCATTGCATGTGATACCACCGCCTGCTATCTCTAAACCAGATAGTACATTCACACAGACTGCCGCTGTACAGCGTATAGAGCCTCTTAGTTTTGAGGCAGCTGCTGCAATAGGTAGGGGCTCTCGCCATTTGCCTTCACCCCTGCCTAATGGCTATAAACCTGGACAAAGAGAGCGAGAGCGATTGCAAAGGGAACCTGTGACAATGGTTGTTAGGACAAAGAGTAAGGGACCACGGCATCATGATCTCGATGAAGACGACTGGTGCTAGCAGTAACCTATGGCGCTCTTCTCCAGGGCCTTTTATTACGCAGTGCCATTAAAAGAATAATGGGGGTACTTCGCAGATATCAAAAACCTCCCTTTGCTGCTCACACCACTAGCCTTCAAAGTGTGCATGTTTAATATATACATATATATGTATATTATAATATAGGTATGTATGTATGTATTCATAAATCCAGTTCAAAATGTTGCTGTGGCTAATAATTTTGTGTTCTTAATTCTATGCACTAAAGAGGGTAAACCCTCAATGTTGATGGTGAAAATTTTCTTCTATATTTTTAATTTGTTAATTATATTACTTTTATAAAATACTGATAAGGGGAGATTTTTCATAAAATTTATCTCCCCACTTAAATCTTTCAGGTTATGCTGTGATAGATCATTGTACCCTCTTTAATGTTCCCTTAGCATATATACAGAAGTCAAAGAGGAAACCTTTCAGGCATTCTATGTTTAGGTACAGAATAAAAAATGCATTTCATGGAATGTTTGGATTTTGACATTTGATAGTGGTAGTATATAGTGCTTATATTTACTGTATTAACTGTGATATTAGATGTTGAATGTTTGACTGATGGATCCTTGTACATGTTTTCATATCATTTGCAGCCAAATTGTGATACTTGAGGAAGATAGTGTCATGAAATTAAATGAATTTATAAATGACAAAAAGTAATTATTGTGAATGTCTTGCTCAATCGTATAATTTTAGCAAAATATCATCTTGGTGTTAGCTCTATTTTTCTAATTATTATTGCTTTTTGTGTGGTATAAACTATATATCTCTTGATTAAGGTCTTATTAAATGTATAAAATAGATTTAGGCATAGGAATACATTTTTTAAAAATAAAATTGTGCTTTTTATATTCAAGTCTTGTGTCAATTAAAATATTGGAAATAACACTTTCTTTCACTCAAAAAGAAAACAAAAATTATTTCCATTTAATTACTTAAATTATTATATGTATTCCAGACTTTAAGTTGAAAATAAAAATATTTTCATAATTTAAAAATTAATATAAAATAAATTAATGCAATATTTATTTTTATTATATATTTAATATTAATGTTGCACTTAAATATGATAATTTCATGTTGAAAAAAATATCATTGTAAAATAAAGATACAAAACATAAATAAAATTAAATAATTTTATTTTGATGTAACTTACATGATATATAAATCTCAACTCATCCTGAATTAAAACTAACTAACCCAACATAATTTTTAAAATAATTTTTCACTTCTATCATTTTTCATTATCATTCGCCCAAGAAATTATAAATGCATGACCTTTAATTTTTGTTTTGTGAGTTTAAGATGTTCCTAATAAAGATCCTCTGCACATTTTCAGAAATCACAATATAGTACATTCAGAAAGAATAAAGCAATAATAAATATGTTTTATCATTTTCTGGGCATGAATTGATTTGGTTTAATTAACTTTCCTCAATGAAATGTTTTATCATAAAATTACAGCATAAACATTATTTCAAATATAGAATATAAATGCATGAGAATTAATTTTTATGGTATTCTCATAAAACTTCTAGTTTTATTAAAATTGTATTGAACTTATTCTTATGTTTTTACAATTTTATTATTTCTAAGTTATTATTAATCACCACTTGAATTATTAAGAATTTCGTAACATTTTTATTTGTGGTATAATGAATATTAAAGTTGCATATTATTTTGCAAATTATTACATTAATAAATATATTTTACTATAAATTTTTCAATATATTTTTATATCCTTTTTGTGTTTAAATTATGATACAGTGACTAGAAATGTAAATTAATGCATCAAATATTAAGCTGTTGTCACAATCTACAAAATTGATTTTCACACTTTCAAATTAAAACTTTTATGGATTATATGCTAAATTTCTGCAGTAGGCTTTAAATTAGAATTGCATTCCCTAGCATAAATTTCATTCGAGCTCTAATTAGAAGGGTCCAAAGGTAATAGATATTTTTATAGTATCTTTTTGAACCAAAAGTGGCCTAGTATAAGCCTTTATATATTTTATTGTTTACAAAACATGTAAACATTTTGAAATTAGATAGGCAAGAAGAGTGATTATACAGTGCCAAGAATACTATAGACTAGCTTTAGTAAAAGGATATTTCCTAGATCATTTAAAAAGTTTATATTCCTCTATAAAATAGTAAAAGAATAAAATTACATATTTTATTCTGAATTTTCCATTTGTGGAATTTTTTAATCATCAGATGATATTAACAAAAGATATGCTAGGGAAAGTAAGAACTGTTTAAGATAAAATTTTTGAAAAAAACAATTTATTAGATTTTAAAATTGATGTTTTCATAACTGCATTTAAATTTTAGTGTTATATTAAATTTTATAATTATACACAATCTACATAAAAATATTTGTATAATTTTTTCCATTTTTATCTTTATAAATCTTGCTAACTATAATAAATTAGGCATATTTGAATATAAATATAATGTAAAATAATTTCTTTCTTAATTCAAGTAAAAAAAATTTCAAAATTCTAAAAGCATAATTGTTTTAGATTTATGAATTGGGTCACTATATAATGTTATGAGGAAAGAATTTTGAAGTCACCTTAAGCACAAATTACAAGTTCTTAAAAATATATACACTTAGAATTTCTGTAGAAAGTAATTTTCTTTTAATCTGACTTTCTGTGAATATTTAATTATGTCTATAATAATTATCTATTTTATACATTCAGCAAACTTCCTATTATTTGTAAATATAGAAGTTATTTATCAATGTTTTGAATTCATTGAAAAATTTATACATACATATATATTGTGTTCATTATTGAGTTATTAAAATTTGATATATTCATTAAAGATAAAAATTTAAACACTAGCAAAGTATCTAATTAATTTATATAGATATAATACTAGTGTGCTGCAGTAATTATTTTCAGAAATAGCAGTATAATAAATTAAAAACATTTTTGTCTTAACTTGCATGACATGTGGAAGCCAAAATTTGTGATAAGTATTTACATATACACACATCAAAACTTTTATTTTAACATATTTGAGAGATAAACTTAAAAAATGTTGATCATACATATATATATATTATGACAGAGCTTAAAAATTCTTTTCATTAATAGAAGTTTGCAGCATAATAAATATTAATTAATATCAATTAAAAAATATAAATGTTTTCCTAGTACTTATAAATTGGATTTTCATTATAATAAACTGCATAACTGTGTGGTGAAACTTGTGAAACTAAATATATATATAAAGAGAATTTTCGAAGTATAATATATTGTGCACATACATTTTATATTTGTCGCGGTTTCCTCTTTGAGCCTTCTTTTTAACTTGAACTACAGTGTAATTACTTTTGCTCCATGGCTCTAGCCGAACATGCATTTAACACTTTTAATCTCTCTGTATCTGTATAGATCTCCTCATATGATTGATTTTCATCTTGTTTACCCAGAAATATATTAAACAAGATAAAAATCTATATTCATTCCTATTTGATCAATTTTAATGTATTTTCAGAAATCTTAAAAAAAATAGATTTCTAATGTATATGTACAAAAATGAAGAAAAGTATTCCTAAAGCTGAAATTTCTATTTGTATGAAAAGATTAAAATATAGTGTCATAAATTTATTGTATTTTCCACTTCTGTTGTACAGTCTGCTCATAAAAAGATCAAAAACCAATTTATGTCTCTTTTATTTTCTTTATTTAACATTTATATTTTTTACATAAAATTACATGTTAATCCTTAATAATAAATTATAAAACTTATTAATGTTGCAAAATAAAAAGATTCCAAACAGCAATAAAAGATAAGTTTAAAAGTTATATTATTTTCAAAAATAATTTTTAAACATATTTTATAAATTATTTTACTTTTTAATTTACTTAACTACACACTAAATATTTTACTATTTAATTTTACTTAATTACACAATCAAGTGATCAGAAACAGATTTTATTCTGGTTTCTTTCAATCACTTATCTAATATGAACTAATTATTAATAAAGTAATCTATTTAGTTAATTATAATGCACATTATACTGTTCTTTCTTAAATGGATATGAGCATTTTGTTTTTAAAACTTTACATCAATAATTTAACAAAATAAATGGACTAAAAAATTTTATTAGTAGAATATATACATATATATTGACAAAACATTAAAATAATGATAAAAACATCCTGAGGTCTCTCAATTTTTTTATCATATTTTCTTCCTTTAGTATTTTTTAATATTCTTAGTTCTATTTTTTAATAACTAAAACATAATCATGCAGTAATGCAGAATATATTCAAGCAGATAAAAACTTGTATTTGTTTTTATGATTAATACATTCTATAATAATCAGTGATCAATTAATATAGAATGCATCAAAAATGTTCTATATTTCATATCAAATTAATCAACTTGTAACAGATTATTTTTCCTTTTTTGTTATTTTCAGTAAATTTCTGCATCTATCTTTAGAATCAGAAAAATTATAAGGATAATTAGATATATAGAGCGTACTCATAAGCAGACTTGGCAATATTTTACAGTAGATTCAGAGGTGTCACATAAAAGTATAAAATATTAATATATAATAGAAAAACTTATAATGGTTCATATAAAATGAACAACTGTTAAAAGAAAAATTTCATTCAATTTTCGTTTAAAAAAAATAAAAATTAGATGTTTTACATTTATTTTAATATAGCATGATTAATTAACAGCTAATCTTAATAAAAAAAAACTTAATTATTCTCATGAAAAAACAATTGATACTGAAAAATTATGCTTAACAATATTTATGTAAAAAATGTAAGCTTTAATAGTAATCAGTGCAATTTATCAACCTTAAAATTAGAAACTTATTTTATGAATTTGTGTATCATTTTCATTATAATAAAATCTGTATACATGAACGATAACAATTACTCTTGTATCAAATAAGAAATTAATATTGTAAATAGCATCAAATAAATGTTGGCTAGTTTATATTGGCAACATCAAAAATATCAGTATACAAGAAAAAATATTTTTCTTTGAAATACAGTAAGACAAACTTTTCATTTCAGTTGCTTAAAATGAATACAATAATAAATTATGTTGAAATTATTTTGTAAAATACAAAATGCTCATAATGAATTGATTAACAGTAAACCTATATTATATTTTTTATAGTTTGAGTGTAATCATGTATCAATTAGAACTGAAATTTGATTAAATTAATTGAACTGAAATAGAACTGAAATTTGATTAAACATTAGTATTGTTATGATTTTGACAAAGAACTTTCTTGAAATTATTAAGAAATACGACACTTTGATTTGATGGAGATATTTTGCCACCTTTATTTTGTTAAGATTTTAGAAATGATTAAATAAAATATTTTAGAAATAAAGATGCATTAAGATAAACAGTTATAGATGATTTAAAACTAAATGTAAAAATTTTCAGTATAGCATCAAGCAACCAGAGAAATTCGGTCCTTTTTAAAAATACAAACTTTCAAAAGAGCTAGCAATTAATAAAAAATATAATTAGTTTAGATTAAAATAAATAACATGAAAACAAAATAAATGTAATAACATAATAATGAATAAATAACATCAAATATTTTATACATTTTGGTTTGAAATTCTAATAGCCATAAATAGGTTTAGAGAACACTTATATACAAGTATTAATTGAATGTATTTTGTCTGAAATATGCCAAAATATTTATTCCTTCAAAAATGCAACAACTGCTACTCCTGATTCCACTCAGAATTGCTTGAAAATATATACTACGGTATAAGAGCTTGTAAATACATTTCATGTATTTGGTGAAATTATTCATACTTAGTCACATAAACTTAAAAACTGTGAAAGCAAAGTTAAATAGTTCTTAATAAATTTACAGACTTCAATAAACTTAAAAAGATCAACTTCATGTTCTTCACTTCATGCCATTTCTGTACTGATTGGCAGTGTATCATAACTGAATCTAATTTATTAACTTCATGCTGCTGATGCTGTGTGTATAAGACACTAGATAGCATTGTTTATTACAAGTTCTTTCTATGTGGACAGGCCTTTAATGACACTGTCTATGCTTGACTTGGCTAGAAAAGATGCTTTATATCGGAAAGCAATTTCAATCGCAGGTTAACAGGTATAGAGGATGATGAAAAATCATTTGCATCAATCCTGATTTTAATCTTTTAAATATGTCATGTTAATACAACCTTTAGAATATGAGCAACATAATCTTTTCAGTTATTTTAAATAGTTATTACTTTTCCAATTCTTTACTCAATCATGTGTAAAAGATGGAAGTGATAATTCATATTGAAGAACTCCAAACAAAATTGGCACAATTTCTAACTTCTTATAAAACATGATTTTTATATTTTCTTACACATTTTTTCTGATCATTGTTTGATGTCATGTTCTAAATAATGAGAAGAAATCTCAGAAAATCCACAAATAATTTATTCTAAAAACTTTAAAAAATTACTATATTTTTATTGAATAAGTACAAGCTATAAAAATTCAAGATACCTCAACTGGAACTGGAGATGCCTTCTTTTGAATTGTTTTATTCTGTAACACAATAACTTGAAACACTAGGGTCATTTAAAAAAAAAATTAAAGAATTCTGATTGTTTTTCATTATCGTTTTATGTACTTTATATCTTTATAATCTTACCAATATTTTTAGTAATTATCTAATTAAAGACTTTTGATTCAAATGTTCATGGGTTGAAGTCCCATCGCAGACTTGGATATTTATAATAGTCTAGAATCAACTTTAAAATGTAAATTCTTGTCTAATTATGCTCCAAAAAAATGACTATTGAACAAAAAACAATTTACTTAACCTTATATGACTTTATTTGGTTCAAAAACTTACACTTGTATAAAGGAGTAAAAAACTATACTATTTTAACCATTTATTAATTAAATCGTATTTTCTCGAAAGTATATATTAATTTTATAATAAAACAATGCATAATTTATCAATTAAGTAAACATTTAATAAACTATTCTGCAAATACAAACAATTTGACAAATGTTTTAAATTGTTTTGTAAAATTAAATAAAAAAGAATCTAAATTTAAATATATTTAATGTAAACATAACCTAAAATTTAACATTTATTACAATTTTAACTCTATTAAAATATAAATTATTTGAAACCTAATTGTTGTGACATGAAATTAAATATCAGTTATAATCCTACATATATATTTAATCATTCACACTGAGCTGTAACTATCCCAAAGTTCAGATTCCAATTATAGGTAATAATTCCATCCACAATTATAGTAATCTTCATATTGACAACATGCTTTATTCTCTGATAACAAGTTGATCAGCTTCTAAATTACCTTCATTTTTTAGAGTGTCGCCAAATTCGTTATTCATAGCCAGCGATCTAAAATGCTGTAAAATGAAATATATAGAGTCATTTAGCAGAATTAAATACTTTTAAAATATAAATTTAGTTAAAAAAAAATTCTTTTTTTGTATACATTATACAAAAGGGTTTTTAATTAGCAGTTTTAAAAAAATGTATTACCTATTTTTTAATTTTCAAGTCAGTAATTTTGAAAAATGTAATAATTATTACTTAAAAAATTATTTATGTTTAAATAGGTAATTTACATGAATTATTATACACATAAAAATTTTTTTATGTATATTATGCATGTTCACACGAAAATACGTTAGAATGAAATTCAAATTTTGTAAAAAATGTATCACTTAAATTTAAAATACCCTTTTACAATCTGTCATATTACAAATTTTCTATATTATTAATAAATAGTATTTATATTTATTGTCAAAAAAAATTTCAATGAATATTAGTGACTTCAACTAAAAATCAATTAATATGCCTCATATGACATTAATGTTAAGAATTTTTGTTAAAATGTGTTTCTTCATCAAAAATTTATTTGATTATAATAGATATTCTAATATCTTATACTCTTATCCTACCACTAGTTCCCAATCAATCTATACTTTTTGTGTTTATTGTAAAATATGTGTATGAACATGCTCTTAAGAATGGAAAGTCCTTTTTCAATGCCATTCATTGTTGAACAGCATATGGTGCTGTAATTCTGATTTTCTACAGAGCAGAAAAATGACAGCACCCCACTGACAGTACTTCTACACTGTCAGTGGGGTGCTAGGATATTTTCGACTTGTTTCCTTTCTAACAGATGAACATAGCTCAGATATGTATAAAAACTCTTCCTAAAAGGCATTAATGGCTCAAAAGAACTTAACAAGACCTGATAGTTAAATTATCATTTGATCAAAAAAAAATTATTTGTACTTTCATTTTGCTTGTGAAGATCATGGTAAAATGGTTATTTATAATAACTACTTGCATAGATTTATATTAATCCCATTGGATTAGAAAGAATGTCTGTTAATGTCTTTAACCATGCATATCAGATATCTAAACAATAATTGGCATGGTGAATAATTTTTCAGATATTTTGTCATAGATTTATAGAAAGTTAATCATCAAGATAAATTTAGTTTCCTTTGAAAACTTCATTTTATAATAGTAATATTCATTACTTTAGAAAAATAACATACAAATTAGCATTGAGAATAGAATTGATAACCACTCCAATAGAAAAACCAAGCAATAAAAAGGGTAGCAATAATGATTAGGATAATAATCTATCTTCTTTTTAAAGGATATATGTGTTTCCAATATATGCTGATATTTATTTTTCTATGTTGCTAATAAGCTAAAATATGTTTTTTGGAAGAACATATAAGCTATGGAGATGGTGTGTGACTTAAATTATACTATGTTTGAGAAACAAATACTTTCTCCTCTCTTTAGCTATCTTATAACTCTTTATGAAGATTTAGTAATATTTCTTGACAAATTAGTTTCAGACTAGTACTATGCATTGCACTCTCAAAATTCATTTTAATAAATAATTTCTTCTGATTATGCCATAAGTCTTAAAGTCATTCATGTTAAGAAATGAGTTAACGATATTTATAAACGCTCTTTCTGATGTATATAGAAGTTTTTAGCAGCAAGATAGTATTACATTCCATACCTTCTTTTGAGCTTTTTAAAGTTTAATTTGTAAAAGTTTTTTTTTCTATTTGATGTGCAAGTTTTTAAATACTATCAAGAAATCATTTTGTAAAACTACTACAGAATAAGCAATTTATTATAGAATTTATAACTCTTATATGAATTTTTTTTTAAAAAAAATTGCATTTTTTGTGTAAATATTTTATTAATTATGAATAGTTTTAATTATTTAATAATGTTTCCAAGTATTCTGTTAATTTAAAATTTTGTTCCAACTAATTCAATAAGAGCTTCTGCATGCTAATGTTATAATTTAGATTATTGTAATTAATTCAGGTTATGTTATAATTTGATAGATTCAGGTTGTGTTATAAATTGATATTAATTGTGTGTTCAAAAGAGTGCTAAAAACAAGAATCATACTATTATCTTCTTTATATATATATATATATATATATATATATATATATATATATATATATATATATATATATATATATATATAAGCAATCAAAATCTAGAAGATTCATAATTTCACTAATGGAATTCCTGATGATTATAAATACAAAAGGCGTTAACTATAATTACACTGAATGTTTCATAAATCTCAGATTAATTTCAATTTCAAATGAAAAGCAAATTAAAATAATTTAATTATAAACTGCAGACTTTTTATGAAAAGTATATCGAATGTTTAAATAAATATCAATGATTAAAAATAACGATTTTTCAGCCATTTTTTTAAATTAAAATTTCAATCTGTGGAACTAGTAATGTGTTTTATTGCATGAAATAAAATATATTGTATTGGTACAATTTAAATTAGTATTTCATATAATTTTCACTAAACATTTTATTGAACAAAAGATATCAAATCAATATTCATATTCTTTTATTCTATGCCTCATAAACATTCAATGTTTTTATATTATCATATTATTTTATTTGTAATTCTTTGCCTTAAACTATTTTTTAATGTTCAGAAAGTTTATATAAAATTGTATGGCCAATCAATTAATATATCATAAATACAACTTTTAATCTTGTAGTTAATTGTATTTTTAGACAGTTAAATTAAACATTTAATTAACTAAATAAATGATATTTTACTTAACCTAAACTTAATCTGCATTTTTTAGTTAAATAAAATACCATGTATAAAAATCCTCCTTACTTAAAATAGCTTTTACATGCAAGATACATAATAAATTTGTATTGTTACATTTTGTTATTCATAAATTTGTCAAAATTTTTTAGAAGCATGCTACTTACAGCTTCATCAACCTAAGTTGAATAATACAATAATTATTAAATGAAATTATTTGCGTTTATGAACAAATAACAATTAACTTAAATTAATTAATTTAAATTTGTACAACAAAATAAATGATTTAATAAATTCAAAAGCAATGCCTTATAGAAGTTGTTTATCAATTTTTTTAGAAAAAGTATAATATGATCACTAAAGTAATACTTTAATGATCATATATATGCTAGTTTACAGCTCATTCCAATGCTAAACACTAAACAACCAATGCAACATTCCAATGCAATGCGTCATTCCAATGCTGCATAAATATTTAATAATGCAGTATTAAAATTTCTCATCTTACCACAAAAGCAATGACTTATTGTTATTGTAATGATCTTTCATATTGGTAAAATAGAACTTTCCAAAAATAATATTTAGAAGTTAAAGTTTGTTCAAATTAATTTTAATAGAATGAATTTGCTGATAATTTTGTTATATTTCATATATGCTTTAGTATTATGAAATAATAGTCAATCAAAGCCTTAATGAATTTTCAAAAAATTAATTGATCCAAGTTTACTATAAATAAAAATAACTAATGAACTAATATTTTCAGTTTAAAAAAGTTAAATTTTTAAAGCATTTTAAAAAATACTGAAATTATTATTAGTCTGGACTGTATGGTAAAATGTAAATTGCAAATAGATTTAAATTCTTTATTTTTCTAATTACTATCATAATATATAAGTTTGTATAATTTATTCAACTGTTTTTCTATTCTTAAATTTAAAGATGTCTACATTATCAAATATGTACTTGCTAAAGTCTAAACACTAAATTTTAAACATGTGTATAAATTAAAAATCAGTATAAGAGAATTTTCAAAATATATGCTTTATATACTTAAATTTCTTTAAAAGAAACAATAAAATATTCAATGATAAAAAAAATGCTAAAAGTGATAATCTTTTAAGAATAAATATTATGGAGAATTAAAAAATTATTTTTTCCTATACTAACCTGTGAATTTCGAAATTCCAAATAGAGGGTAAACAGCACATGAAGAGATTGAATTTTAGATCTGTGAACAGGTATGTCCATTATTCCTGAAATAATATATAAAATATGTGCTAAATATATAAATTTATTTAAAGCTAAATTATATTAAATTTAGTTTCGAAATTTTTATTTTGGGATTACTTATTAAATTATATATATTTTGAAAAATGTATCACATTTTGATAAATACCAAATACTTTTAAATGCCAAATTATTAAAGTTCATTATATCTTGTTTGTCTCTTGTAAATTTGATTAACTTGTAAAATCAAAAAATGAACATGAATCTAATACTGAAATAATTGGTTAATCACAAAATTTCAAGAATTAAAATTTGTACCTACAGTCAGATTATAGAATATAGAGAATCAAAATTTAAAGATACCTAAAGAATTTATTCATTAAATAAAAACAGAATATTAAGGAAAACCTAAAAATCTATTTAGCTGTATTCTTGAAATAAGGCAAAAAACCCCACTATGTTATTAAAAATAATCAAAATCTTGTGAATCTTGGTATAATCATATAAAAATAAGAAAAAAAAATATCGAGCAAAATATTTTAAATAAAAGGTCTAAAAGAATTTTTACTTTTTATAAATGTTTACGATTTACAACCAGAAAAAAAATGTTATTTCAGATACTAGTATAATTATATAAATAAATAAACTACTTACATTACATATAAAAATTATACTTTAAATACTTATTTGTATATGAAATATTTCATACCACAAATTAATTCAACATATTCTTCTAATGAACAATCTAAATCAGCTGAAGGTATCCCAACCTAAAACAAAAATAATAAAAGAAGTTTGCAAAATTAAAATAATGTCTTTTATAAATACATATATCCATTTAAATTTACATGATAATTTTAAACTACAATTGAGTAAATAAAATTACTTTTATGTTGAAAATTTTATTTATCTTTATCTTTCATTATCTCTGCATCTTAATTTTAGACTCAACAAAAATAAAATTGTATGGAGAAATGTATAATTTTTCTGCATTTCTATTTTTATATGATTTATAATTTTTTCTATTCTATTTTTATATGAAATAACATTTTTGGCAGCAATTTATAAAAAATAATTAAATAAATATATTTTATAATTTCTTCAAAGTTGTGATTACCTAAGAATTTAATATCTTAAATTTAAATAATTACTATTAGTTCCTTTAAATGTTTACGAATTCTAGAGTTCTTAACATCAAAGCACTACATAATGTAATTTTTTTATTTCTTAGTAAGATTTTTTTTTATCTCTTAGTTAGTTTTTCAATCAAAAATATGTTTAAAACAGCTAAAGAGAGAAAAACTAAATGAAATAATCTATAATGAATATGAAAAATAGAAGTTCTAATCAATAATAAAATATTGCTAAAATTATATTTTCTGTCTGCATGACAAAGTTAAACTGGAAGAACATACAATATCTAATAAATTTTTTGCAAGTCATAATTTTTCCAATCATCATAGGTATTTTCACACTTTCTAAAAAATCTCAATTGAAAATAGTAATATGCTTTTACCTATATTAGTACTGACAAGAAAAAACAAGTTTAAAATAGTAATAAACAAAATCGTATTGTTTACATATATTTAAAACAGTACTTCAATTAAAATGATAAACTTAGTGCATACAAATAATTTAGTTTTAAAATAAAATACATTGAATATTATTTAATGCATGCAACACACTTTTTCAAAGCAATTTAGCGTATAAATTGCATTAAAAAACACATAACACATTTTCCAATATATTTATAGTGTGAATGTTAAAATGCTTAACTTTGTAATATGATTAATTTAATTAATATGATTATAATATGATTAATTTATTGATTCTCAATTTTCTCCTTAAAAAGATTTTATTATTACCAAATTAACTATTTAAACACATTTTAAGAGAGATAAAAACATACTGTCAATATTTTATTTAAGATATTCAAGATTTTTTTATAGAAATAAACTGTAATATCAAGAAATTTAAATATATATGCAGTATTTACATAACTTAGAAGTGAATAAAAATAAAATGATAAATGATAGATATAAATATGTATATTCTAAACCAGAAAAAGATAACTTCAATAAATTAAACTTTTAATAGGAAAACTAACTTCATTGAGAACTTCTTCAAATTCTGGGGGCCACTCTTGCATTAAAGTTTCAATATCTGGCATGTTCCTATTAAATAAAAATATTTCATTATTTATAAGTCTGAGTATCTAAAAATTGTTGGTATAAGTTTCATGTTTCGATTCCTAAATTTTTTTCTGAAAATAAAGAACTGTATATATTTTCAACTAAACTTATAGTTAATTATATAAGGAAAAACAATAAAAGGATAAAGCTCAGTGTTTTCAGTTGGGGGAAATAACTACTGAATACTTATAACCAAACGAATCTTGTTGTCTTGATAACAAATGGATGGAGATTGTATTACTTTTTTGCTTGTGACCAAAGTTCTACTCATTTAGACAATACTAACTTGATATTGAATAATCTACATATCACCATATGTTGTGTCAATTGTCTTGTCTTTCAACAGCTATGAAGTTTTAAAAAGAGTGCAAATAATTTACAACATCAGCACAAGTAATAATTGAAAAGCTCTTTCTTGAATAGTTCAACAGGCTAAAGACTAAGTTAGCTAAGAGCTATACAAAATAAAACAAAAGACAAGAGTTTACTTTGAAAACATTTTAAGAAAGTCGCCATGTAGAAGTTCACATTAAAATTTATATGTTTTAAAGTACAGGAAAAGTACATAAAGAGGATAATACTCAGTATAATAAAACATCAATGTTTGCTACATAAAATTTGGAACAATATTCTAAATAAAATTTTAATTAGTTGTAGCATTCGTTTCATAAAAAAATAATTAAATTAGTTATTAAAAAAAGAAATTTGTTCCATAGTAAACATATTTAAATTTTGTACTTCATAATTTTTCATTTATGGCAATAAAATGTTTACAATGACCATGACATAAAAAAATTGTTTTTAAATGTTGAATTCATAAAAGTTTATATTGGATATATTATTTGATATATATACCCACAATTTTTCCATATTTTGAGAGTGAAGACCCGTTACTAAATCTAAAAAATTAAAAGCATGATTTACAGCTAAATGGCTGTAACCAACCTTTTCAAGCGCATCTGTTTTGTAGGCTCGGCAATAACCAAAATAAATTGCTTATTCTTCCACTACATAATCTACAATCATTGATATTAATGTGCTTGCTTTTCGATTCAGAACTTGAACAAGAAAACATTCATCGCTTCCATGGCATAAAACACTGTTGTTGTGAAAGTATTCTACAATAGGATTTTTTCCCCCCAACACACAAACAAGCTTTTGTCATTTTCGACTATTTTTCCAGGATCACCAATTCGCCCTTTCAGTTTTCGAAGTAAATTTAGAAAACAAACCTCCCACATATAATTGTTTCAGTCAATCATAGTATTTTGATAAATGTGTATCTGTTTATCGCACCACTTTACAGATGCTAATTCCTCTGCCCAGCAGTACATGAAACAGAGTGCTGTTAAGAATGGTATTCTGGAACCACTACACTAAGTGTATGATAAAAGGTTCATTTTTTGTCAATAGTTTTTTACATTGCACCTCCACATACTTTCCTGGGACTATATGGTAGCTTCCCAGTTTCAGCTGTTTTTTTAATTGGCGATTTATCCGGTCGACGTAGAAATCAATATATAACGAATATATATCATAATATCAGCTACAGAAGAAATTATAAATTACTTAGAATAATGGACTGTAGGTGGAGGCTTTGATCTGTGCAAGTTTGAAATACTATTAACCCATGCATCTATTTCTTTGGGCCGCTTGTCAGCATTTTCCAAGCTTTTCACTGCCTAAAAAATTGAACATAATCAATCTCAATAAATAACATTAAAATAGATAAGTTTATTTTGAATTTGATATTTCCTGAGATTACATTTAATACCAATAAACAAAGATTGCTTATAATTCATAATATCTATTACTTATGCATATTCCAAAATGGAAGATTTATAAAATGATTTAAGTTCCCCCTAAATAATTTCTCTAATTAATAACATTTCATTTCTACATCTATAAAACATTTCTTGAAACTCAAGAAAAATGTTGTTTTTATTAATAAAAAAATTTAATACATGAAACTCAATTTTCTAGTAAACTTAATTTGTCAATTAGTTTTGAGATTTGTGTTAAAATTTTACAACAATATAAAAAAAACTTTTCCTTTAATGTAATTTAAAAAATATATGTTTGTAAAACTTAGTGTATCAGACTATATAATTTTTTAAAATTGCTAAATTTTATAAAATATTAAGAAATTTAGGAATTTGTTGATATTTAAGGTCCTCATTATCAAATCAGCATCAACATTGCTGCCACAATAAACATACAATGAAATTTTAAAAAATGGTTCCAAATGAATGCCAACTTTAAATATGTTCATTTCCTATTTTTATTGTAATCATTTCTCCTTAATTTAAACATTGTAAAAATCTAATATTTTTTACTGCACAAAAGTTAAAAATGATCATTCTTCCCTCCAAAAAAATTATGTATTATCTTGCAATCAAATATATCTACCTTTAAAAGGAATTTTGAGTTGTCAAAAAATGTAGATAATAAGTTGTCATACTTTTCATATCAGAGGCCATGAAAACAATTAATTTTAAAATTTGCAATTTTCAATATTTAATATATAATTTTCTTTACATAAAATAAATATATATTTCTGCAGAGAAATATTGTAAAATTAATATAACTATGCAGAACCAAAGTATTAAATTAATTTTTAAATTAATATTTAAAAAATTAAAGTTAAGCAATATTCCCTTACTAAAGTTCCCGTGTAAAATTCCCTGGATAAAATAATATTCATCTTGATAAAAATATTTTAAAAAGATTCATCTGTAAACATATATTAAATTTTGTACAGATAATGCAAGTAAATTTCTTGAAGAATGAAGAACAAAAAAAGGAAATGCAAGTAAATTTCCAACATTTTTTTTACAATCCAAATAAATGTAATCTTTATCAACAAACCCTATCTTTTTCTCAATCATGATGATCCCTAAACATTAGAATTAAGTAATGCAAATATAAATAAGATACATTTAATACTAAACAAGGCACATGAATAACATTTGATATTATAGGTTTAGGATCAATCTATTAGGACAAGGCAAACATTTTAAGCTATACATTCGGTGTCTTTTCGATGCATCTTTTCAGCCTGGTAATTTAGAAAAGAATGTAATTTTTTACTAAATTACCAATGTGTAATTTACTAAGAAAGGTTATATTTATTTATGCATTGCATATTTTCTGATGATGCAAATATACTAGAATCTAATTCATTTCTTACCTATCAAATTTTAATAACCTATCAAGTCACTATATTTTGTTTAAATGAAACATATTGAATGGGGGAAATCTCTATTATGAATAGAGGAAATCATTGAGCAATGTTTACAGCAATGTATAATCTACTACATGAAACATCAATAATTTAATTGATTCCATTACTCATTAAGACTTGACTAATATAGAGAATAATTTTAAAAGCTACTAAAATTGAATTTTTTATGCTGTTAATAAAACGATTTTCTGTTTTGAATTTCAAAACTTGATTATTTAAATAACTTATGCAAAAATAGTTATCAGCTAGTTCTTTATTAAAAATATAAAATAAAATCATACAAATCTAAAGTTAATTTTAGATTTGTATAATCTTATTACAAATCTAAAATGTTACATTTTGAGAGAATATTTTTATTCTGAGCTAAGAATGATGTCAATGAAGTGATTACACACATCAACAATAAAAAATTAAAATCTTTTCATGCAAAAGATTATCTTGGGACTGGAAAACTGTTCATGAAGTGCTTTCAAGTCATCTACCATAGACAGTTCAAATTTAAACCTAATGTAAATGACAATACTTATTTTTCATTTTGGAAACTTTATCAAGCCAAAGATATTTCCCCTTTAGTAATTTCAACTAATTCCATACTTTAATAAACAAAAAATGTGAATAAATAACTACCATCATATGAAACAAAGTTATACCAAGATAGGTGTCCAAACATCAGTTGTTCATGAAGAAAATTATAAATGAATTCAAAAAATAATTTTCAACATTTCGTAACAAAAAAAATACTCGTAATATTTAAAAATTTTCAAATTTTAACAAAAAAATTTAAACTGAAAAAAAAATTTTAAACTTTGAACTTATAACATAAAATGTATGTGTTCACAGAGAACATGTATACCTTCAATTTTGAATCAATTCAGGAGTTAAATTTATAATGTGATATAAATTAATAAAAAAAAACTAAAAAATGTAATACAAAAGTTTTTAAAATTTATTTTACTAATATATATATACAAATCATATAAATCAAACATAACAAAATATACAAAACATCTACTTCCTTTCTACAATAATATAAAAAGCTATATAATATTTTGTGGATTATAAATTTACCTAGAATTAAATAATTTCTTTACTTCAAAAATACAAGTAAATTTTAGTATTAAAAATAAGAAATACTTCATTTAATTCTTAATTAGAAATTAAAAATTTATGCAATTTTATAATTGATAAAATACCACAGATTTAAATGTTGTTTCTTTTGAAATAGCACGAAGTTGCAAATCTAGTACTGTTGGATCAGACTGTTTAGCACACGGTTCATCTAATGCAATTAAACCTAATTTATCAGCAACGTTATCTGGTCTGGGAACCTAAAAGATAAAAAATTTTAATAGAAAACATAATTGAATAAATATGTCACAGTCACAAATATTTAAATCATAAATAATTACAAATTTAAAAAAAATATGATTTAAATATTTTCTTTTCTAAAATATTACACAGATATTTTTACAATGACACAACCGAAATAGAAAAAAAAAAAAAATTAAAAAACCTAAACTCAAAATACCATCAAAACCAAAATGTACTTTCATCACTTCAAGAAAAGAAGTGATAAAAGAGCATTATGAAGAATAGGATTCTAAATTAATTTATATTATTTGACAGAAAAACTTCCAGATAATTATTTAGCTTTTAATCAAAAAATAATGTGTGTCAATATATATATATACATATATTTTTTAATCTCATATCTTTCAGTGTATCACAAAATGCAGAATTAATATACATGAATATTCATGGTTTCTATATTCATATTTCACAATCTGTTATATAAAAAAATAATATGTAGAAACAAAAAACATTTTAATGGTAACAAAAGGAAACTCCAATAAAAAAAATGAGTATTGAATTTGTAATCTGCTAAATACCCCACGTTTTTCACTTTTTCTCTTCTATAATTAAAATACAGCAGTGGTGTGTTACTTTGAAGTTCAAAATAAAAGTAAAAATGTTAAACGATAGCAGCCAGCTGAACTTGTTATGGCTATAATCATTTACCTTATGTTCAGTGATGTTATTTTTAATTTCAAAGTAAACGTAAATAGGTAAATGATAGCAGTTACCTGAACTTTTTTTAAAGAAAATTATTTTTAGAGTTGTTTGAAGCTAATACAAATATTGTATTACAGTACCATAAAAAATTCTAATATCTATATCTAATAGAATGAATGTCTTTGTTTCCTGGACGTACAGGTTATAATGAACAAAATTTGTAACCTCTATCTGATATTCATGTCTATTAAAATAAGTGTCTTTATCATAGAGATACAATATTATCAGAGTAATTAAGAAATATCATGGTTACTTTTATAAGATATTAAATTTTTTCTTAATACAAAATTTTCTTACATCAAAATTTTCTGAAACATTTAAACAAATTAAATAGTACATCAGTATTGCATTAAAACAACAAAATATGTAGAATGTTTGCTTACACACCCAGACTGCTTGTCATTTTATAAGAAAAAAGCTCCTACATTGAACTTTTATAATTGAAGAAGCAATTTGTTTTATTTATTATTCATGCATATGTATATAACTAATTGTGAAGCATTTAATAGTTTTTCATAAATAAATAAAATTCTTGATTATTTTTCCAATTGAATAAATATAATCTAATTGAAAAAGTCGAAGAGCAAAAAAATTGTTTTACACTTACAACTAAGACAAATTTTCTATACTCATAAATTTTTTACGTACCTTCTTATGAATAATTAGCAATTTTATTAATTATTAAAGTGTTATGGTCTTAATGATACAACTGATTTTACTGATTTAGACGTTCTTTAAATTTAATTTATCATTCTAAAAAATAAAAAATAAGGAAAGGAAGATAATATAAACATTATTTATAGGCAAAATCAAATTATTTTGTCTATATAAGTTATTTAAAATTATAATAAAGATAATAAATGAATTAATAAAATATTTTATAAACTTAACTCTACGTGAAAAATATTCATGCTTCTTATTCCTAAATTATTTTTAAAAAGTTATATAATTATCAACTCTTTTTTATAATTGTTTAAGGTATACTTGAACAACAGTTATTATAAATATAAAGAATTATGGTAAGAAATTGCTATCAAATTGCTATACAACTAAAGTTGAAAAATTGCTATTAAAAAGTTAAATATCTTTTAGGAATGGAAAATGTTTATTTATATAAAAAATACAATAAATTAATTATATGTCAATGAAAATTATATAACGTTCATGTGAAATATGAAATTATCAATAAGCAATAACTCTCCTGATTAATCACAAGCAGAATAACTTGCAAACACCCATGTTTCTCATTTCTGAACTTCTAACTCTCTAGTTAAGGAAATAATTCATAATTCCTTTTTAATTAATAAATCATAATTCCTTTTTATACAGACAGCTTAAATTTATTAAAATTCTATGAAACAATTTTTAGTTTTAATACTGTTATAAAATTCTATATATGATATAATTCAGTCAAAAACTTATGATTTGTAATTTTAAAATATGTATTTGAAATAAAGTCAAATTATTTTCTCTTAATATAGCTCACAAGATTAACATTAAAATAATACAAACATATTGAATTTTAATACAGAATTCCATAAAACATTTTATTGTTACATAAATGATCATAATTAATCTATGAACATTTCAATTTATTACAACTTTTTAACCAATAAAATTCATCTTTTGATAATAATAGAAATTTTCAAGATGAATAGTTTGAATATATGAAACATTTAACTGAATATGAGTGACAATTTTGTAGGTAAATTATTAGGATATTCCAATAAAGAAAATTGTAGCTTAAAGTTTGTTGCCATCTAAAGCAATTTATATTGCATTTTTCATGTATTATTGAATAGTTTGAAAATTAAATACTGAAATATGTGGTTAAGGAATTGTATTTTTGAGTTGAAAAATATCTAAATATGAATAAGAATAAATATCTAAATATTTACATTAATATTCAAATTAATTATAGCAAAAAATTCTATTCAGTAATAATATTATTAATTTAACTATGTGCAACTGAATTTGAAAAAATGCAGATATTCATCTATCCTTTGCTGACTTTTTATTGTGTTAATAAAGTACAGATGTTTTTCACAGCATGAACATATGATAATAGTCTTTTAAAAGTTTATATTTTAAAAACTGCATGGTATTAAAATGATTTTCATCCCATGTTACATACACTTTAAATGAAAGCATACATATAAGTATGCAAACATACAATTTAAATAAAAACGGCATGTGTTACTAAACTGTTAAAACTATATGTCATAATAAATGAAATTAACCAATGAAAAATAACGTTTTCTTTTATAATAAAGACAAAGTACAAAATACATTATGAATACATACAATTAAAAATAATACATTAAGTTGCATGCAAAAATTTTCTTAATTCAATTACATATTTACCTTAATGAAAGCATCAATATCACCAACTGCTGGTATGAACTCTGGAATGAATGGTCTCAGCTTAGTATCAAGATCAATATTTTGAGGAGTATACCTAAAATGTACTTTTTTTTATCAAGATAGGTGCAAAAAAAAAGAATACAAATATTAAAAGCAACAAGAGCATACCTAGTAATGAACTGAAATAATTCTTTCATTTCGCTTGAAACTTGAAGATGTTCAAAGTCAGCAGGATCATATGCTCTAAACATATAACGAAAAAATATAACTTGCATTTTTTTCAAACATTTCATCTATTTTATTATTAATAATTATTAAAACAATTTCTTTTGTAAATAAAAAATAAAATAACACAAAGACTGAAATTAGACTAACCAATATTAATGTTTTGCATTTATAACATAAGACAAAATTTAAGAAAATTATATACAATACAAATTTTAGCAACAACTGCTCAAATATAAGGTCTACCACATTAAATATTTCATAAAAGAAAACTTTTCTTTACTTCAAATGAAACATTTTTTTGTTATTTAATATAAAAGTGTTAAAAAATTAATATATTATTCAAATTTATACATATTTTTATGCATAATTTCTTCAAATAACATGCACAATAATTCAGATAAAAGTTATGGTAAATACATTTTTCAAATACATATCTAACACTTTCAATTACACCAAACATAATTTATGAAGCAGTAAAAAATTGTCAAAAAAGGATATAAAATCTAAGCAAGATTTTTTTTAAAACAAACATAATGATATTGTGGTTTAATACACCAACATGTATAAAGGGAGCATGCTCAAAATAATAAAAATCAAATTTTAAATGAAAAAAGAGTTTTACAACTAAATCTGACAGTTATTTAAATCCAATGTTAAATTTTTAGCAGCTCAAATTACAAGTCATTATTTTAAAAATAATATATAATATAATTATCTATTAATGGGATTTAGGTTATGGTTTCATGTACAGATTTCATATTACTGTATTTTCCTGTACATAATCCGCAGCGGCGTATAATCCGCGGCATTTTTTTTTTTTTTTTTTTTTTTTGCGAATAATCTAAAAATATGAACTGCTGATAATCTAGGTGTCACATAAAATAAAAAAATGCACAGTAGGATTAAAAATTCAATAAATTGTATAGAAAAAAAGCATTTATTATGAAAAATATCAGCCTAGATCCAGTTCATTGCAAAGTGCAATAAACTTGAGATGAAAGCACGAGATCGATCAAAAGCAATAATTTTGAGAAGAGATTCTTGTAAAACTTATCGAAATTTAGCTTCTAATAACTTTTAAAACGATGTTAGACATATTTAAATTAATATATAATTGCTTCGTTAATATTTAAATGAAAGAAATGGATTACTTACAAACTGCGTATTTTATACAATTTTTTTTTATACGGCGCGTGATTTGCTTTTCACTTCATATTAACACATTTGACGCCATTGTTTTTATTTGCATTCGCTATAGTTTTTAATTTAAAATCTGTTGTGTAACTTAAAAATTTTCGCTTCCATATGACGATTTACGAATTTGAATATTTTCAAAACGAAACAGCTCACGTCAAGGCAAATTGCAAAATTTTAGCGAATTTACAACTGTAAAATCTTTAAGAGGAACCGAATTCATTTTTGAACGTAATTGCACAAAGCCGGTTATCGTTTAAAAAACTCAGGTGTGTCCTGGTACCACCTGTTATTTATTTTGTGAAACATAAAGAGTATTTCTTTCAAAACTTTCTTGTAAGTTTTTCTGATGGAGAATGTTTTTTATCAGATAATCCGCAGCGGCGTATAATACGCACAACGAAATTCGGAACTTTTTTAACACATAATCCGCGGATTATATACAGGAAAATACGGTAATCGGTTCAGAATCATTCACTTAAAAGATATCCATGAAACAAACATTTTTTTTACATTTCTAAATATTATAGGGCAATAAGATATAATAAGATATCATCTCTATTTAAAAATAATTAAAAATTTACACAAATACATAATTTATTCATTTTAAAAAGTTATCTTTGTATAATTTCAATTTCTAGCTTAGCATTTAAATTTGAGAAATGCAGCTCATAACTTTATAAAGCTTGTTATTAACCCTTATAGATTTATTCTTTCATTAATATACTTGTTAATAACATCACTAATCAAAAGTTATAAAATCAATTTTATATCATGTGCCATATTAAAGTCATAAAAAAGAGTAATTTTTTATTTTCTTTAGAAATTTGCATTTATTTATTTACAATTAATAAAAACTTAAATAAGCATTATTAAAAATACTTATTTCTAAGGAAACCATGATGTAATACTTTCATACGGTATAAATATATATAAATACTCATATAAATAAAAATATTTGTTTTGTTTTTTTTAATGTGTTCAACTATTTTTATGATATTTAAAAATTTAAAAGTTAAAGACAAAATATACCTTCTGTAATTGTAGGGTAACTCAAAGTAACATAAATCTCTATACTCTTGTACCTTGTTAAGAGTTTCTTCACTTAAATTCTCACATTGAGAACTAGTATCTGATAAAGATAAACTATCACTAACAGGACTGCTAAAACCCATACGACCATCAATTCTTCTTGGTAATAAATTTTTTCTTTCCACAAATCGATGAATGGTAGATTTTCTACCCCAATGTACTTTATCCCGTCTGAGGCGAGGTTGATACAGTGCTGGTCTAAATAAACATGCATCACGTGAAAGAAACAAGCAAGCAAAAACTAAAGTAAAAGCAGATGAGTGAGGAAAACATTTAAATAATAATGTGTAAGTTAAATGCAATTTTATGAAATGTAACATGCAAAATCATAAACAAAAATAATTAAATACAGTGCTTTAAAAGACATGCAAAATAAATGAAAGTAAGATATTTAATATAAAATAAGAAAAACACTGTGCACTCAAAGTTTTTTGAAAAATGAATAAAGCTCGTTTTAATAGAATTATGCATGCAATTGATTTATCTAATAATATGAAAATTTGATAAGTAGGAAACCAAAGCAGAAAACTACATTTTAATGAAAGGATTTTGTTTAAAAAATAAAAATAATTTATTTATTATTAAAAAATAAAATACATTATGTCTTTCACTTTATCATGCAATATATTTTTCTTTAATTTAATCCTAATTTATAATGTAAAAGTACTAATAAATACTTATTTTTAAGTGATATAGTATAAATTTAATAAATAATAAAGTTTATCAGACTATATGATAGTGATAAGGTGTTAATATATTTTATAGAAAAAATTTAAAAATTCTTGCAAACAAGATCTTTTTAATAATAATATGAATTTTTTTGTAGACATAATGTTGATTTATAATAGATGCAGCATTTTTTGGAATGAAGAAAAATTAAACGGACATAACAAGGACGATTTTTTCCAATCCATTCATAAAGACTTTTTTTTTTTTTTATCAAAAGCATAAAATCTCTTCATTTTTTAATTATAATATTTTTTAAATTAACAAATTACATTAATTTACAATATTTCTTTTCCTAATGATGTTTTAATTTCTCAAAGAATTTAGTTAAACTGATTAATTAAGTAAAAGCACAATTGAATCTCAAAAGTGAAAAATTTCATCAAATTTTTTTAAAACAAATTAAGCTCTTAAATAAAATATTAAAATACACATCAGTTTTTGATATTTTTACAAAATTTAATGCAATCTTCAATTTACAGAAATAATATAATTCCCTTTCAATCACAAAATATACATAAAAAATGTTTTTAATAAATTTTTAAATTAATGTCATCAATACAAATTTTGAACAGTTTTGGTGAAATTTTTTATTATAAATCTTAACTTCATATAACTTACTCTAAAAGTTAATTCTTAGCTTAAAAGCAAATTTTTAATTGCTATTTACATTATTATCAATTTTTTTTTTTTTTTAAATTTTAGGATTTTTTTTATTTTATCATTGATGTTAAAAGAATTAATTACAGTATTTGAAATAGTTATACATTTATTTTACAACTGAAATGTACTTGAACATTAATTAAAAAGGTGCTCTTTTTTGTGAAAATTTATTATTATTTATTATTAATTATCTTACACCTGTATAGATAATTAATATTTACCCATATAATAATTTCATATCAATAATATCAAATTGATATATTAAGACAAACAGTAAAATATTTTATTGCTAGTAAAATATTTTCTTTATTTTATAAATTATATTACTTTAATTGTGATTGGTAAAAGCACCAAATAGGAAGATTATTAATGTGTTTAAGTCATAATACTTCAGAAATATTAATAATCTGCATGTTTGGGACCTACTAAACTAAATGACTTGTTCTACTATCCAATAAGAAAATGTTTCTAACAACTGACTAGCATATTCTGAAATTTACTCTTTATAAAATATTGAACTCATTATTGTTTCTACATCCAGACAAATCCAGCCTTTGCAATCTATAAATCAAAACATAATCCTGAGCTTAAAAGGAAAGTATTATGTACAAATTCTATCCCCAAAGTTTTAGAATGTATTGAAAAAAAGATTACTTAATTACCTCTAGAAAATAATTCCCACATTGCATGTAATGGTTAACATAAAATTACTTCTAAGACTGTAAGAAATTATTTACAACTTTCAGGATTTTCTTCTAAATTGTAAAATTCAGATGATTATGATAACTTATCTTAAAGGAGTAGCATAGCAAATTTAGATTTGGAAATTTTTTGATTCCTCAAGAAAATATTGATGAATTCAAAATCACTAATGAAATTTCAAACTGTTCAGGAATTAACAGAAATTAAATACCTTAATACAAGTTCAGCAAAACTGACTAAATAGACCTTCTCTCTCGGCACATTACAAACAACTTCAAATGACTGAACAGTCTTAAAAATAATTCAGTTATTTTATAAAATAAGAAAAATTGACAAGAAAGCAAAGAAAAGCTGATCCTTAAAATAAGTTAGAGGAAATGAATTTATCTTCCATACTTGAGGAATCAAAAATAACATTTCCTCACTATCATATACCATGTTTAATGAAGATTAATAGCCCTCATTTGGTAGAATAAAAATCCCTACATCATTAAGATGTATTATTTGTATAATTACATCATGTAATTTTATGTAATATTTTAAATCAACTATTATATAGCGTCAGCTTAGTTATAATGTCATGAATGTTAAGGTCTTTCTAATGTCATTAAGAAAAATTAACATAGTATATATTCTAATTTAATATACTGTAAGATATTTCATTACTTTATCAATAAATTTATCAATACATGCAAACATAATACATCTTCTGCAACAATGTAAAAGACCGTATTTTGGACATTTATTTTTTAGTTTTTTTTTTTTTTCCATGTGTATATTTACTTTATTTTTATATAGTCTTTTTAATAACTATAGCTCTGTGTAGACCCTAAATAAATTTGCCATTTCCTTTTCAGAGATATATTTAAATTACTCTAAATTGTATTATTCCATAAAAATAAAAACATTTTTTTAATTTGTATTCCATTGTAATATCCCTAATTATCCTTGACATATTTTTATTGTTATTCTATAATAAAAATATATCAAAAAATAATTAGTTACACAATCTTTAAATATAGTTGCAATAATTTTTTACAATTTAACATTCTACCATAATAAAAATAAACACATATTTTATTATTATTCCATAATAATAATATTTCATGTAATAATAAAATTTATAAAAAAATACATATTATTTTGGAATGATTATTTTCTATGATAGTAAACATCAATAATAGTTAAAATAAACATCTTTTATTATTATTCTATAATAATAAACTATGTTTATCTTTAGCATTCAATAATAATGTAACATGTTTTTCATAAATTTCATTATTTACATAAAATATGCCAAAGATCCTATCTACAAAATTATTTAACATGTGAAGTTGATATCTCGAAGAGGTTTTTATATATTTTACAAATCTTATAATATCAGCATAACTACTTTGAAAAATAATATTGTGATCTATAGTTTTTGCCACAAAAATATAAAACAAATAAAGTATTTACATATTTATTTTTATAGATGTTTCACATTTAAAAAAAAATGTTTATTGAATGAAGTTGTATGTTGATAGAAATAAAGCTTAAAGATTTAGGTTTTCTTTTACCCTTCAATTTGAATGCCTTGATCTTCATCATCTTCTTCATCATCTTCCTCCTCATCTTCTTCATCAGTATTCTGGTCAACATCATCCAATTCTTCTTTACCTAAGGCACGGACTCTAGCTGAAGGAGCAGGTCGAGATGGTGGACGTGGCATTGAATGTGACAAAGGACGAGGTATACCAGACATAACTGAAATCTATTATTAAATTTTACTTCACAGGATTTTCCCCAGCAAAAAATTTATTTTAGTAAATGTAATGATCGTCATTTCACAAAAAAATTAATTATTTTCAAATTTTGAATTAATTGAAAAATAGATTTAAAAATATTTTGATTATTTTATTTTATTTTTTATACTTAATGCTATGAACAACACTCCAGATTATAAAATAAATGCAATTATTAATTAAAAGCATAATTAGTGCAACAATGTAAAGAAGCTCATGGAAAAGCAATAAATATGGATTACCGAAAAAAGGTCATTTATAGTATAAAAAATTTACTTTAAAATATTAAGCTTTTAAAAAAACAAATGTCAAAAAGATTTAAATGAAAGATAAAGAATAGAATAAACTATCAATTTTGTTTTTTGTAAAAATATGTATTATTACTTTGCTTAAAATTCTGATTTTGTTTCTCAGAATTTTAGTATTTAAGAAAACCTTTTGTAAAACATATACTATCTATAGCTAAAATATTTAACTCAAAAAATTTATGAATTTAGAAAATAGAAGGTATAACAATATTACTTTAGTTAATAGTAATTAAGGATAAAAAACTAAATTTCTAACATATCTTGCAATAGTTTATATAATTTTAAAATATACATGGTAATTTATCTTGAGAACTTTAAAATCTGGGCAAGGGCAATTACGCACTCATTAAAACAACCACCATTGAAAAAATACATAAAAAGTAATACAAAATTTAACAATGGTAAATTAAAAAAAAATTCTTCTTATGAAAATTAAGATAAATATTGCTAGTTATAGGTGAATAATCAAATGAGCATTTAAAATAAAAATATATGTTTCATATTCAATTATTTGTCCATAATGAAACCATCCAAAAATCATGTGATCCATGATTTTTGGATGGTTTCAGTTCCTTGTAATGTTTTGCTTTGAACTAATCAATTGAATATTTTCAAGCATACTTCATAATTTACGACAACTACATATTTTCCTTTTGTTCACAATGAACCATTAAAAGCCTATTTTTTTCAAATCCAATAATAAAAAATTTTTAGCAGTTAGATGTAAAAATATTTAAAAATCACAAATGAGTGTGTTTCTGAGTTGATATAATTCCTTTGTTACTGAATCATCATTTATCAATAAAAATTGAGAAAAAACTAAAGAAATAAACATTGCATTTCAATACAAGAATGGCAAAAATGAGTTTTATAGGTTTAATTTTAAAAGCTTGATAAAAGCCAATATTTTTGTAAATCACAGAAAAATTCCATAGAATGTTTGAAAATTAAAACATGTTTCAAAGTGAGCATCTAAGGAAATCATGCAATAATTCAAGCATATTAATATTAATTGTAAAATAAAATCATACAGAAAATGGATGAAAATGTGTAATAACCTTATTCATAGCTTATTTTTAAACTTTAAACAGAAATCACATTTTACATTACACTTACATCAACATCCATTGTAAACAATGCTTGTTGAAATAGTCTTAAAATAACAAACATCAATAAAACTAAAAGGTACTTATGTATTATCTCACTTATCATTTTTTCTAAAAAAAATATTTTATCAAATATCATAGTTTAAAGCCAAAAATTATTCTTGTCCCATTTTATGAAATTCTAAATAATATTAGCCAGCAGGCTCTCAAATTTTAATTATATTTTTTATAATGTAAGGGGGGGGAAATAGAACAATTAAAATATATCTTCATTGAAACATAGTCACAACTTTTTTAAAACAGATTTTAATTTTAACATTGGTATAGTTACAGGAAACATCATAAATTTAAAACTTGAATGCATTAATATATATATATATATATATTACTGAGTTAATGAAATAGCTAAAGTGGTAGAGTCACTATATTGCAAAATTTGGCTCTAAATCACATTTCTTTAACCATATTTTTTAGCAGAATAGGGTAATACATAATACCAACTAAAAATATATTAATGTGTTTTCAAAATTTTAGCATTCTAATAGTTTAAGCAATTTCCTTCAAAATATTATATACTACTAGTTAATTTTGAAAAATATACATAAAATGAGTTGAATGCTGAAAGCATAGTTTTTATAATCATGGTTAATTTTGTCTTGAAATATAATTGAAAAAAGTACTTGAGTCAAATTTGAGGAACAACTTTGATATACCCCCCCCCCCAAAAAATTACGCGCCAAATCTGGCACTCTCTACGGACTTTTTAGGGTTGCTGTTTCTTATTTTCGTGTTACCAAATTAGGTTTTTCAGCTTTTAGGTTTTTGCTGTTGCCAAATTTAGTATTTTCTTGTATTTTGTACCATTTTCTGAGTTTTAATTTTAAAGTTTTTTTATGTATTAATTATTTGTATTTAGCGAGAATCCATCTTGGCGAGTAAAAAATGGCGCCAAAAACAGGTATTATGGTCAGTGAGGGGAAAAAAGTCGCCAAATTTCCAATTTGGGGGGGTATATCAAAGTAGTTCCAAATTTGAGTATGAATTTTGAGGAATTCCTTTACTTCAAAAATAATATAATTGGAAAAGTATTTCATAATTTTAAAAACCAGATTAATTGAAACTTTAAAATGATTAAGAAAATATCCAGAAAAATGAAACTATTTTTAATAATTAAAGAATTACAAAACTTACTTTTTGTTCAGTCTCTTGCACAGAATCAGTCTGTTCTAAAGCTTTTTCTTCTTCCTCCATATTGAATACTGAAATATTGTAAACCAAATATATTTTAAAAACATTTTTGTTTATCTCTCTGTAATTTAATACCAAAGTAAATCACAACTGTACTTCCTACAAATAAAGACAAATAATAACATATAATAACAAATAATTATAATTAATAAGACAATGATAAAAACTTTAGTAAGAACCGAGTAGAAGAGGCATTCCTCATATCAATAAGGGTTTACTTCAGGTGACAGTTGTTTGCTTATTATATTGTAGGCAGATAAAAGAAAAGTACCAAAAGTTATGTGATCTAATATCTTGAATAGGTATAAAAGATCATGAATTTAAAAAATTTGAGACAAAAAATTCTTCTTTTAAAACAATATTTTATAAATAAATATTTTGCAAGAATAAGTTGCACCAAAATCTTATATATTTCTTTTTAAAAATCAATAACTTCAGAAGTCTTGATAGTTTATGTAAAAATCAGATTTTTTGAATTAATAAAATAAACTTTATACAATGTAATAAACTATCTCACAATATACAATAAGAGGGTTATTTGACTACACCAAATATATTTTTTAATTACATGTTATAATGCATAGATAAAACATTCTAGTTCATCATAGATCCAATGCTTTATAATTCTTCAGATAAGATTTAATTTTTTTTTTTTATCACTCCATCGTTTTTTGCGCATATAGACTAAATCAACCAAAACATAATATAAAATGAATTCTGAACCACTGTAAGCAACCATGTTCATTGTGAAAATTTAACAAAAAATTATTGAATGAAAGTCTAATCATTGCACTATGCTGTCATCTTAGTTTTTGTGCATGAGAATCTTCCTAGTTTATTGGGTCTAAAACTATATTTACTTTTAATCCATTTTTAACACTAGTTCCAAATTTCATCTTTAATGCAGCAAATGATATATTTTTTCTTATTTTCAGATAGCTACTTACCTTCAGGTAAGCAACAATTGCCCAATTAGAAATCTAGAATTATAAGTTATCATTTTTGATAATAAGCACTGTATTTCTTTACTTGAAAAGCCATTTGAAACAGAAATATGTGACTAAACAAATAATAAAAACTCCTGATCTTATTGTAATCTTACAACCATTGTTCAGGAGCAATGCATAAAATGTTTTTTTCCAAGATGATGACATTGTAACATAATGTGTAACATAATTAATTAATTTTTAATCAAAATTTAGTTTCTATCATTATTTAAAATTCATATGTATGATTACATCAAAGCAAATGGCAGTAAAAACAAAATTCTAGGGATATTCTCAAGTGCATCAAAACTCAATATTTTTATCATTTCAGTTAGTTTTGGTTTTCCATATCATTGTTGTTAGTAAAATGTTTTCATACAATAATCCCAGTTTGGGGTTATCTTTTTTTTTCCCCAATAAACCCAACATTTCATTTAAAATTCTGGGGTAAATATCCATTAAAAATGAATACATAAACAGTAAGTTCTAAAATAGTAAAAAATATAGTAAAGTAAACTTTTAAAGGCAAACAGAATTCTGCTCGCATACAATAAAATGAAACAAAAAAAATATAAAATATAATCTGAAACGATATTTCCTTTACATAAATATCATGCATAACAGTATCAAAAAATCTAAAATGTAATCAAACCATCATTGAAATTTCAAAATGCAATAAAAACAACTAATTTGTCTAAATTTAAACATTTGAATTAAGATATGCAGTTAAATAATGATCTTTAAAAAAAATTAAAATTGCTTTTTATTGTTAACAATTGCCATTATGAATTCGCTGCAAATTTATCTAGACAAAGAAGCATAAGAATAATATAATGAATGAATGCATATAAACATTATGAACCAAGGAAAAATATTTATAGTAGCAAAACTAAGGAAAAGTAAAATTGATCAATGTGTGATAATGTACGAAGACTTATACCTAGGGTAATATTTCTTTAAAATTATACTTAATTGTCAAATTCTCTTGAAAAACGACCATTGTATCTATGATTATTTATGGCAATTGTTATCGTCGTTGTGATGTTTCTATGGCAACATATGTATACAAATACAAGTGTATACGTACCACACAGACTAGGATAGACTTAGTCTCTGACTTACCAATATTACGCTTGTGGCTGGTAGTTACTTAATGTCCAATCCCACTTTCAGATTCAAGTGAGTGTTTCAATAGTGCTTGATTGGTAAATATTAAAAGTTTTTGATTTTTCGTCACCGAAAAGCCGGCTTTGAAACTTTCCTACTTTAATTGGAGGCCGAAAAAAAAGTGTAAATCCCATGAACAATAAATAAAACTTGACACCGAAACACACACTATTGTTCGCAACGTCATTTTTGTCATAGTTAAAAAAAAGGGTATAAAAAGTGCTCTTGGATTGATACCCAAAATTCCTTTTGGCAGTGTTATATTTTCTTCTCATGCTTTATATTCATGAGTTGGTGGCACTCAGTGTTGAGTTCAAATGTGTTAAAGTACATATCCATGAAAGTAAAAAATAAAACAAGGTGCAAATTTGTAAAAGAAATTCAATTCATAAAACTTTAAAGCTTTAGAACATTTTGGCTCATCTGGGTTTTAAATAATTTTATTTATCTTACTGAAAATTTTTTGTAATGCCATGTTTAACATATTATTAATTCTTAATTATTATTTGAAAACTCAAATAATATCCCCCAATTTTAATGAAATGAAAATTTTTTAATGTAGTAAATTTTATTTTTCTATGAAGTAAGAATTTCCTTATATTAGTGAATAACTAAATATTTAGTGGATTTAAGGAGGACGTTGAGATACATTATTAATTGTTAACAAAACAAAATACATGAAGCTATTAATGACTATTGAAACAATGTTATGCTTTTAAAGGTTTCTGATATTAATAGAATAAAAAATGGAATTATAATTATTTTATGGGATTATAATTGTGCATTTAAGATTTTATTTATTGATGACATTAAGTATTTCTAACAATTTTTTTTTTTATTTTTTCTGTATCTTTGTTTATTTATATTTTTTATTTAATTTTGAATTTTAACTTAGTAAAAATTTACAATAAAATAAGCCTTCTCTAAAATGTATTTAGAACAACGTTGTAATACAATATTCCAAACACATTTGATGTTGATATATTTTCAAATGCATTTTATTTTTAATTTAGACAAGAAACTACAAAATTCAAATTAACCTATTTAGTTTTAAACTTCTCGTATTATATGAATTGCAACGTAAAAATAAATCATAAAATTAATACTCTCTAAAATAATACGGAGATTAAATTATTGGTCTCTTGTGTTGCACGACTAATTTTTAGCCAATCAATAGTTTTGAGAAAATTTAAATTGAATCCTAGAGTGGGATTGGCTGTTATCTCTAAATTTGATTATTTTGAATGTAAAAACCTACGATTTCAATTATTTAGAAACTATATTGATTTTCCTCAAAGATCTTTTTGTTATAACATGTTTCAGCACATTTAAACTCAAAATGTTTTTACTTTTAATAAATTAAATTGAACAAAAAAAATTCATTTTTCAAATTATGAAGATTATTTACTTTTTAACAACAAAAAGTCTTTTATATATCTTTAATTTGAAACTAATATTATTGCATATTATATTTTGAAAATGTTCCCAAATACTTGTGGATGGTGACATGCTTATAATGAAAATAACAACAGTAAAGTAACTGTAACCGTTAATAAAAAATGCATGCTTTGTAGGAGGAGCTAAATTAGTGATTCATTTCTGTATTACTCAATTCAAACGCTAAACAGAGTTCCAATGTGCGAGTTGGTTATGTGTTTGTCAATTTGGGAAACGTGAACTTCATTACAAATCTCATTTCGTATTTTTTCGAATTTTTCGCGAAGCAAAAGTTTTAAAACTATAAATTGGGTACTATTTCTAATATTTATTTTTTGTACTTTTAACAACTGATTATGATCACACTTTTTGCTAGCTTGAAAGGACTTCTTAAAGCACGTGAATATTGTACTGATAGTTTTGTTTTCCGTTTACATTCACGATGGACAGTTGTAATTTTATTGTGCTGTAGTATTTTACTATCGTGTCGCCAACATTTTGGCGATCCTATTCACTGTCTTCAAAAAGATGTAGCTCGAATTAAAGTCGTAGAAAATTTCTGTTGGATCCATGCTACTTTTATCTTACCTGATGCATGGAATGGCACTGTAGGAGTTCATGTTCCACATCCAGGAATTGACCGTCACATACCAAGCCAGAATAAGGTATACCACGGATACTACCAATGGGTTGCGATAGTCTTATTCCTTCAAGCTGTTTTCTTCTATATGCCCAGATATATTTGGAGATGCTGGGAGAATGGTGTCATCAAATCTCTGAGCCAAAATTTACATGATCCAATGCTGAAACCGTCTGACAGAGAGAAAAGTGTGAATTTGCTGGCTCATGCATTACATATCCATTGGGGACACTTTGAAACTTATTTTAAGAAGTACATCTTTTGCGAGCTTCTTACATTTATCAATGTTCTGAGCCAAATGTGGATTTTAAATTCTTTTCTTGGTGGTATTTTCACAAATTTTGGCATGAAAGTCTTACAATGGAGCCAATGGGATCAAGAATACAGAACTGATCCTTTGGTTAAAGCTTTTCCAAGAATGACCAAATGCCAGTTTCATGATTATGGATCATCTGGTGATGTCCAACGTGTGGATGCACTCTGCATTCTTCCTTTAAATATTCTCAACGAGAAGATATATATTTTTCTATGGTTCTGGATGGTTTTCCTTTCCTGTGTCACAGCTTTAGTTCTGCTTCATCGTCTCATGCTTGCAGCCATGCCAATGTTCAGGTACTGTGTTCTCGTTACCAGAGCACCACATGCAAGCAAAGGTGCTCTTGATAGACTAGTGGGCCGTTCATGCATGAGTGATTGGTTCATATTATATTTACTTTCCAAGAATCTGGATGCTTACAACTTTCGTTATGTTGTCAGTAAATTGGCTGCTGATATGGAACAAAATGGTTACACTATTAAACCATCAACTTCTACTGGTAGCACTTATGTTTAACAGTGTATCTAAAATTATCTCATGTGCATTATAGTAAATTTAAAGATAATTCCAGCTCTAATTTGTACAATGAAATGTTTTTTGTATATTACATAAAAAAAATAAACATATTCTAACAGTATGCCAAACTATAATTGATCAATATTTAAGAATTTAGCAGTAGAGAACTTTTATTTTAAAACTTGCATCTTAGCATTCCATAGCTGTTTGAGAACTCATATATTCTAAGAATAATACCATTTTATACAGTATTTTTTATATTTTTACTACTTATTTTGTATGTTATTTATGACGTGACATGTAAGTGACTAAGATGTTTATTAATCGTTTTTATATTCATGTGACTGTGCTGTGATAATTCATAAGCCAAATACTGTGCTTTTTAACATTTTACATGTTGATGAAATGAATCAAACCATGTTCCTATATCCAATCATTAGGTCAGTTAGTATATTTCTGTGTTGTGAATTAGTAAATATTATGGAAACTCGTTTAATAATCAAATTTCACTTTTCACATGAAATATTTTCCAATTTTCGGAATTCATATGAAATGTTTTCCATTTTGCTTTATTTGTTTCATATAATTGTGTTAAAGATTTTGTCTATTAGTATTTCATTGTGACTTGTGTATTATTACTCTATGATTTTGTATTTATTAAACATATCTAGCAAATTGAAAGCATCATATTTCAAATGAAGTTTTTGTTTACATAATTTTTTTATCATATTGGTATTGAATCTCTAATATTTAGTGTTGCTTTATATTTTTATGAAGCCAAATAATTGTGTTCAGTTTTCTTCTAGTGTCTAATGTTATTTTATTCTGCTACTTAGTCATAAAATGTGTGCAATGTTTATGTATGGAAATGTTAGCCTTATTACTTATTTATAATGCAACTTGTTTGAATATGATTATTCAACTTGCTTAAATAATACTTTTTACATCATTTAAGAATTTATTTCCAGAAATCATTTAATGTTGCACTTTAAGTTTCTTTTATAATTTTGTATAACTGAATTTTACTGTAATATTGAAATTTGGTTGTTTAAAAAATCAAATAAATAAGATGAAAAAATAACAGTTGTTGGAATTTTCTATTGTATTTACTTAGGATTTTGAATCATGCGTTAATTTGTGATTGGTTTTGTTTAATACATAATTGATTTGTAAATTGCTGTTATATCATACTTTAAAAATTATTTATTATCATCACCAAAATTACAATTTTATCTTGTATTTGATAATCAACAAATTCTTGCTTAATTTATATTAGTGATTGTGCTTAATTTAACTAGAATGCAAAAAATCTTTACTTGAATGCTAATTAAGGTAGGTTTCACTTGATATAAGAATTAATTATTTTCAAATAATTATAGAGAATTTTTATTACTTAACTATATATATTGATTTTCTTAGGAATATATTATTAATTAAACTTTTCTATAAAATATGCTGATAATTTCTATATTAAATTTTAGTAATTTCTGGTATATTCATACAAATCTATTTTGTGTAATTGTCCATGAATGTAAATTTCATAACTTTACAATAAAAATTAACATTTATTTATAAAAAGTTAGAATAACTTTCACACATCTACTAGTAACAATTTTTATGTAAAATAATGAAATTTTACATTGTTGTTAACATTAAAAGTTTAATTTTGTACTTCAATCATGCATTGTTCACTTCTAATATATTACTTTTGATTTATATTGTATCAATAAATAAAATAAATGATAGGCCATCCTATGTTCTGGTTATCTTTTGCATATATCTTAATGTTATTGCAAAGCACATATCTGAAAAGTTAACCTTCTGGTCTTCAGTTTAAACTTCATTAGTTGGGTTCTCATTTTTCCATATAAATATTTGCAATGGTTTGAAAATCTATTTTAAACTGAAGGTTCTTTTCTGAATTGCCCTGGTGTTCAAAAAATGATCATAGAATAAAAATTAAACATATCATAATATTACTACCAAATAATGTTGATATAAAACTTAAATGCAAAAAATAGCAGTATGTTAATTTCACTAGATGATAAAAGAACTTTTAATTTACAATATTTATGACTTATAAGTGAAACTAAATTTTAAACATTTGTTATACTGAATCAATCTAAATTTTGAAAAATTCAATATTTTATATGTAGGCTGGATTCACAATTGAAATCTTAATATTTACATTCCTGCTCCATTAAAAAATTTTTTAAAGTATTTGAAACTAAAATGTTTGCATGAAATCGATTTCAACTGATTTATTTTTTTATTTATTTCATTATTCCCCCCCCCTTTATTTCAGCCACAAATATTTTTCACTTATATTAACATTTCAGATTTGATGTACATTTAAAATCATCACTCTAACTTTGAAAAAAACTTGATCGATATACAGTATAGTAAAGAGCTTAACAGCTGAAAGTATTTTATCATCCGCCATGTATTACTGTCCTGTGCAAGAACTGTTCATAAATGGTGGGCTGAATTCAATTTTGCAAGAAATCCAGCAAACTGCCAAGCACCTATTTTGCTATGTATCTATATAGAAAACCTTTGTCAATATACAAATCTATCTTTGTTCATCAGTATTAGGAATTAAAGTCAAGAAATGCTGAGTATTCCTGCCACTAGTCTGTGGAGACACTTATGAAGACCGATTTCCAAAATAATAATGCCAAAAATTGTTAGTCTTGCGGAATTTTTCAGGAATAACAATAATTTAGTAGTTATACTATTTCCTTAAAAATGGAACAGGTTCGATCTTAACCGCTTTTGTACTATGAGCAATAGTCACTTTTTGAAATGGTAAGTCTTCTGAACTTCCTTTTCTTGATATGTGAATATTTTTTCTTCAATGCAATAAGCTTATGTCATTTTTTTATTTTAGTTTGTAATTTTTATGGATTAAATTCTTTTTTGAGATCATTTTAACTGGTATATAGTAAATTTTTATTTGCAAATTGGAATCCCCAATAAAAATAAAGCATTCTTCTTTAAGAATTCATGAACAATAATCAATACATTTTTTCTGATGTTTGTATTAGTAATCAAATATAATTTTTCAAAATATTTTACTAAATTAAACCAAAACTGGTTAAATTCCAGGGATGTATTTTGAATAGGATAATAGTTGCTCTTCTCAAATCATTAATTTTTATTCTTTTTCAATTGTATTTTCATACAATCAATGCAATGAATTGACTTCAAGAAGAAAAAGAAAATTTTCTTCTCATACTCAATTCATTGTATTTAAAATTTTACAAAATGCTGCATTTCTTGAAATGAAATTTTCGAAAATTATCTTCCCATTCTTCAGAATTTAAATGAATTAACATTTCAACTATTGACATTTAGCTTCAAAGCATTCTAAATAATATAATTTAACCATACAAAAAAATAATTTTTTTTTATTCGAATTTTAAAATTTACGATTTTAAATCAATATAAGGTAAAAATTGTACACACTACAGCAATATTTCTTGTACTGTTAAAAATCTTTTATTTGTAGCAAAAATTTTCTTATTTTATTCATTTCTTGAGGCAAAGAATAATATACTTTTTAATGAAGAAATTACTTTTTCTTACATTTCAGTACTGTTTAAATTGTAACTGTCAGTCTAATCTGTCCTCTTGTACAAAAATTGAGCTATCAAATCTGTTATCGAAGGAGCAAAGATATTTACGTTTTTCATATTTTAGAAAAAGATCAGCCAACTTTGCATTAGAATCTTTAATTTTATCAATGTTGCCATTTACAGTGCCTGATTTTTAAAGGAACAGTGTCTAATATTTATTATTGAAACTTAATTATTTATGGAATAAAAGTAGGTTTTTGTTTTTAATAATACATAAAACATAATATGGAAATGAACGTAAATACTTCTTAAATGAAATTTTCGAAATATGAAATGTATAACATGATTTAAAGTAATCCAATGCAAGCATCAATGTTAGCACAACTTGAGATCTATAATACTAAACTCACTGTGATAGCAGTTGAATAGTTAGCGTTCTGATCTTCAATCCAACAGTTCATGACTTTGATACCTCTGACATGGATGTCTGTATAGTAGTTTGAATTCCATTTTAAGCCATGGATCCTGGTTGAATTAAATCTATTCAAAATGGAACTCGAACGATAACTAGCCCAAACTGACAACTTCATTCTTTGTACTTTGCTAAACACAAAGTTTTTCACTTGAAAGTTACACTTATGTTATTCATAAAATTGTGTTATATTGACCTTGTACAAAATTCTGTGTTTTTCCATTCGAAAATAAAACAGCCCGTTAAATGAGGAATTAATTAGCTATTTTCTTCTTGAGGTTTCACTCCTTGTTCTGCTTGTAGCAACATATTAACAAGAAATAAGCAAACTGACTATTATATTGTATTATCTTCTAGGACAATATATTTAAATAAATGTTTTAATTGTATAAAAATTTACGACAATAAAACACATTCAAAACTGTTATTTATGCTTTAAAATTATAGCTAAATAAATTTTAATTTGTTTTTAATATTCATTAATTTTATAAATAAGTTAAAAATCATGGAAGATTTTCATAGTAATCTGTTGACTATATAAAAAGCTTTTTAATATAAATTAACGAGTCGCAATTTTTACCAAATTCATTTGAAACCGAGCTTTTAGCTGAATGGTTTGCATTCTGCTTTATGTTCAACATTTCATGGCATCGATTATTATCAGGAGAATTGGATATTTATAATGATATGAGATGGAATTTGTTCTGTATACCAAATCGTTGATCACGGTAGTATTAGCTTTCTTGAGCAAAAGCCAATCGCGGAACGATAAATAAACCACTGCATTTGTCAATTATTTTTTAATGTTATTGTTTGCAATGTACGTATATGCGTGAGGTTATAACTTGAATTGAATTCATATTTATCATCAAGCTACTTAAAACAATTTCTCTATTCATAACTTATATTTTATCTTAAGTTTAATTCTTAGTACGTATTTTGAATTATAAAAGATGTGTTGTTGTTGCTTATCCTCCTGGTGTAGGAAAGCCTACACCAAATCCAGAAGGCCCCGACGCGCCAGATCCTCATAGATTAGATCCTGCTCATCCCACAGATGCCTCCAGGAGGCACCAAGACAAACAAAAGGTGAGCAGGACTGGTAGGGAGATGAAAGATATTATATTACAATATGTTAAAAGAGACTGCTTCAGATTTTATTCTTTTTATTTTCAAATTCTTAAATTTTCCTTTCATTAAAACAGTTTCTAAATTGTTTACTACGAATTTTATAGTTGATTTGAGATATTCTCTATATAAATCAACAAATAATTTATTGTTTTATTTTTATTAAAATGCTATTAATACTTATAAATATTTTTAATTAGATTTCTTATAAATATTGAATATCAATTTAAAAAAAAAGTGAACTGATTGAAAATATTCTGAGTTGTAGTCTCAAAAGTTACCTGATGCAAAAGTATGTGAACTTGCATCATATTTTTAGCGGAACGGCAGCACGATAATTTCCCCTTTCCTTTGTTCTGGTCATTGAGCCGTACATATCCACGTGACTAGCGGCTATAAGGCAGGTGTTTGTCATTGTATGTGGCAGAGATTCGATTCTTCTCACGAATTTTTTTAAATGGGGTCAAGTTTGATTTCAGCATTTTGATAATTATTTAATCTTAACGCATTCTTAAAGCGATTTCCAAATATTTTTCTTTTATCTTTGAATTATACAGTACATGGTAAGGTTTCATTACTAAAAGCAGCTTCTATAATTCGATGAGAATTTAAACATTTTGTAGTCTCATTATTTTGAGTTATGAAGTTTATTTCATTTTTGTATTTATACTAAAAGGTTTTAATTGAACATTTTAAAGGCATACAGTGTGTGTGTGTGTGTGAATTTATTTGATGTATATAATATACACACACACAATATGATTTCATAATCAAAAACAGTTTTTTAACTCGCTGATTAAATTTAAGATTTAATTCACTTAAAAACTTAATTATTGTCACACAAATGGTTATTTTTTAAATTAAAAATAAATCTCTTGAAATCTAAAGTCTTTAATTAAATGTATATATATAGATTCACACACAAATATATATATATATATATATATATATGTGTGTGTGTGAAATTCGTAACCTTGCTTAGGCTACTGTACCAATAAAAATTTTTAAGTAAAACTGGTTCTTTAAACAAAACATATTAAATTAAAAGACATTTTTTATTGTAATTAAATTCTATCTGATTTAAAGATTGCAAATATAGAAAAAATAATTATAATGTAATAGATTAAAAAAATAGAAAAAAAAATATTTGCCTTAGTGATACGAAAATTTCATAAATAAAAAAAATTAAGTTTTTTAATTTCATCAGTTAGCAATTTAAATTTTTAAAAGTTAACTCACACAGTAAGACTTAATTTTTATATGGTATTGTGCGAATATTAATTATTAAAGGCCAATTATTTGCATTAAAATAGCCAATAATGTATTGATTTTTAACGAAATTTCATTAAAACTTTCTATAAAAATATTGAAATGATTTGTTCATTCTCTTATAGATATTATTTTAAACGTCGTATTCTAGGCGTAAACGAGAATCATAGAATTTTTTTTTTTAAACTACAATTTAATAACATCATTATAACAAAATTAAAATATTTTCAGGGCTCTTTTTTAAAGTAGTCCTTTTCGCTTATGAATCTATTTCTCGTTGAAATAATTCGCGTGCTGCTAAGAGGGATGAAAAGGACCATCACGGAAACTATTTCGTAAAAGAAAATTAAAAAAAAAAGTCTTAACGTAACTCATTGAGTTGGGTTAAGTGTTAAGAAATATATACATTTAAAGGAATCATTTCGCACCTAAAATATAAAAACAATAAAATGCTCATAAGCAAACAATATTTTAGAGCATTTTTTAAACATAGTTTGTTAAAAACAGTTTGTTTTAAAAAATTCATTTTTAATTATGTATTTTTTGTAGTTTTCTTAAAACCTATTTGAAATAGCATGCTATAAAATTTCTTCAACGGGAGCCCTAAAGAAAAGAGCCTATAAAATGGTCTCTCCCTATAACTATATATGTTAACCCATTATTTTCGACAAATGCGTGTCCAGTATGCTGCGACCTTTTTAAGGGGTAATTGATTTTTCTGACACAAAAAATATAAAATTTAGCTATGTAAAATAAACTACTTTTTTCAAAGCTGACAGGCAAAATGTGAATGTTGTTCGCATAATCATTTTTCTTTACAAGCTACCTAAATATCAAAATCGCGCCCTATAGAGTAATATAAAATATCGTGAAAATAATGAAGTGAATTTAAATACAAATAATAAGAAAGAAGGTGAAATGATAGATAATTTGTATGAGATTCTTTAAGACGTAAGATTTAAATTCAACTTGTAGATGCATTCAGGAAATGAAATTATTATTTTAAATTTCTTATTTTTTAGTGCTTTGAACTTCAGCAAATAATTCGAGTGCTCTATTCATTAATCGAGCATGAATATTTGGAATGGTTAAGAATCTATTTTAAGACTTGGTCAAATTAGTGCCCCATAAGCAAAAAAAAAGAACTTTTGAAAGGCAAATCAAATATGTCACAAAGTTCATTCAATTAAATATATTCATTTTGGCTCAAATTAAAAATCGTTAATTGACATTTGGCTAATCCTTTCTTTGTTGCTTTTTTAGAATCTATCAGCACGTATACACGAAGAAAACATGTCTTTAAAATTCAATCTGTCAGAAACCTCAAGAAATGAACAACAGTTTTTTGAAATATTGAATAAGAAATGAGCAAGAGAATTGTCTGATGCAATTGGACGATTTTGTTACACTTGCTCGCAGATGTGTGAAAGACATTATGAATGGGGATAGGGAGAATATTCAGAAAACATTCTACTAGAAACTAATTATTAAATTAAAAAATAAAATAAAATGTATA
>JAPDSC010016158.1:61004-76823 GCA_026290005.1 Latrodectus geometricus | reverse complement strand
AGTATATTTTCTTCAATATAAATTTTTGAAAATAAAGGTTTTGAAACATTTAAATTCTCTAGGTGATGTACCTATCTCTACGGATATAAATTTCATTCGATTGTAATAAAATCTTTAATAAATTAATTTTACTCATGCAAAAATTGCGACAACAATAAATATGAATACAAGATTGAAATGAAAATAGCCATATAGTAGAAAGCAACAGTAGAAAGAACGAAACGCAGAATATGAATTGTAGTTATAGTGCAGAGTGGGTATGTAAATGATGTGCTGAAGAATATAGAATATTCAAGTATTGTAATATACTATTGAATAACAAAAATTTTCTATAAATATATCATATTTAATTTTTTTTTACTTGTAGAATTTGATTATATTGTTTTTCAAATGTTTTTTTTTTTTTCTTTCCTTTAAATGTATGTTTTTGTTCAATCTTCAAATTGATTCCTGTTGGTAGGGATAGATATGTAAAAAATACTCCTAAACAAAAGTTAACAGAAAATTCTCGAAACCCAAGCTTACAGCGAAACGTTTGATAGGGTTTTTGTTAAAGTAAACAAGCGATCTTATGATCGCTTTATTTATTTATTTCAATTTCTTCAACATCCTGTTTACATAGTTTCTAATGGGAATGAGTGTTTTCCAGAAGTATGTGGTAAAAAAGACTTTTATGCTTTCGATGACGGATAGAAAATCTAATAGATATAATTAATTATTTACAAAATTAATATTTTTACAGATATTTAATATTCCAGAAGTAAATTTGATACATTGAAGGAGATATTATTCCCACTTAAAAATTACATAAAAAATATTTCACCATTATTCAAAATAAAATAGTCATTCTTAAAAGTCAGAACCACCAAATGCTGGTTTCAACACGAGGAAAAACCTGAGCTCATTTACAGATCCTGCCTTACAGTCTTTTCAAATAAATAATTATTCCACTAAGCTATTTATAAATGTGCAATTCTCTTACAATAAATATAAAAAAAAAATATTTAAATCTTAGAAAAAAGAATTTGTAAACTGATTGTTTTTCCAAGTGTATGGTTGAGCTTTCAATTTCTCAAGAAAATCCAATTGTTTAAATGTGTGAATCTGTAAAAATAATACTGTTTTTAATATGAAAGCAAAGGGTAAAAAAAGTGCTTAAAATCTTTAAAGAAGAATTCATTTAATTTATGTGAAGATTTCTTGATTGTTTTGGATCGTTTGAATAGGTAACAAAAATCAAAACTAAGAAACATATTTATGAAGTCCCTATACTTACATTAAATTCTTAAATTAATAATTGAAAAGGAAAACTATTTTCTTATTAGCTAGTTTGCAATACGTAAAGTAAAATTAATATAAGCACCTCAAAATATTTATGCATAAATTTCTCGTATATATATATATATATATATATATATCGGCAGGGAATAGCTTTACGATACCAACCGGCATCGTAAAGTTTTTCCCTTCCCACATTTTTTTTAATATTTCGTCACACAAAGGTTCATCATCAGTAAACATTGGGATTTAAAAAATATTATAAAAATAAAATAGAACAAAAGAAAATAGACAAAAATACGAGTCGAAAATTGTTGGAATGTATATTTTCTAAAAGAGACATTACTATCTTAAAACTTAAAACATAAATGATTAAGGCCAAAGAATATCCCATGACACGCTCATGAAGTAAAAAACTTAATTATTAAATGATTGATGCTACAGAATATATTTTCATTTCAAATTATTTTCATTATAAAAAATGCATGCTTTTCTAACAAGATAAAGGGAATAAAATGTGTATAGTATATAACATTATAACAAAATATCTCAATAGTAAGTTATTAATCAATTAATAAAATACCTTAATAGTAATAAATTAGTTACGTTTGATTGATTTTAACTTTATCGTGAACTAAAACTTGTCACCTCGTAATTTTTGTTTTAACTATTTTTGAAGTGTTATTGCTAATTCTAGTGAGCCACAAATTGTATGATTCGATTTTCACGGTATTAGTGATCTTATAAAATATGCATGCAGAACTATTCTATTGAATATATATCTTAACTATTTTATTAAAAATGGCTCTTTAAAACTAAGTGTCACTCAATGTGAAATCCTTATTATTTTTTAAGTTATAAAACTAAAATCACACAATCACACACACAGAATTAAATCTCTCTGTTTTTTTTCCCCCACAAAAGAATGTACTTTCAAAAGTATTTTTACTATAGGGTAATTTTGCTTAAATTTGAGAATCCTGGCTTTCGTTATTAAAAACGACAGACTATTTACTAATGGCGGTTTTGCTATGGAGAGCATTTTATTAATTTTCTAAGACATTATAGTCTGAAGTCACTAACAACTTTCAAAATAAGGATTTTAGCAGAATGTCAATTCAAACAAGAATTAAAAACTTGTTTCAGAAAGTATTAATGAGCAACTATACAAATTCCCCTGTCGACCAATTTAAGTGCTTTCGTTTAGCAATCGATAAGTCAACAATGAATATTTTTTAACATCTCAACTGCTTTTATTTGTAGAGACACCTGAATATTTTGCAATAGCAGAATCATTGTCAGAAAGAGATCTTTGTAGGACAGAATAACTGAACTTAATATTTAATTTTTCCTTTTATATGAAATAAAATTATTAAATTAATTCCGAAATTTTGTGTTAAGAAATTATACAATTATTACAAAATTGCAATTTAAAATATTGCTTCAAAAATTTAATTTTCAACTAAGTTTTTAATGCTGTGTCTAATTCTGCCTTCATGCTTTTCCCTCCAAAATTGCAATAATCATTTTCACTTGCTAGAATGGAAAATCTGTAAATATTTTTATTTATCTAGAATATTCACAAAAATATGAAAAATTAAAATTATATATTCATTTATAATGTCATTACATATCACCATTAAATAATAACTCTGTCATTTTCCAAATGGAAAATGAGATTTCAGGAAACTACTATACAATGAAATCTGCATTATCGCTGACCTTCCGGTGTTTCATTTTCCCTTCCTTCTGGGTTAAATAAAAAAGCTAGAGAAATATGTTCAAGTGACCTAATGTTCAAAATTTAATTTAAAATTTTCTATTATAAAATTATATTCAATTTATGCACATGATTTGTCATTTGCTATTCATCTAATACATTGTTATTCATCTATTTTTACTGAACGAAACTTTGAACTTATTAAGCAATTAATTGAATTATATATCTCAAGCTTCCATTTAGTTATTTTATTTTTCTCGCAGCATTTCGTGATCATTTTTATGGAACAAAATGAACAGTTTTCATTAACTGGAAAGAAACAAGTTGGAGAACAATCATTATTTTGATTATACTCTATTAATATAATTTAGGCATGGTTATATGCATATACTTAATTATTTTTCTTAATTGTTTGTTTAAATCTCTCATCTGTAATCGTTGCTTAGCTCCCATTGTTCTATAATGACTGGTGACGAGCCACAGATATTTCGCTCCATTAAGCAATACTCTACTATTTGAATGTAGTTGTAAAAACTTTTTTTGTGACTCAAAGGTATTGGTAACTTAAAGATGAAAGTTGTAACAAGACATTTGCATATCTATCGTATATTCTTTCCAGTAGAATTTTTCGTAATTTTTGTTGTATTCATATATCGTAAAGAAACTCGGAAAGTTTCAGTTAATTAATAGGCATTTATTTCGTTATTAATTTAGGGCACTTATTTTCGAGCTTGCAGCTGAATTGCTGGCGCTTTGGCCTTCGATACAAAAGTTCGTTAATTCGAATACCACCTTGGGTTTCGAGCTTTTAATAATTTGGAATATACTCTAAATTTTAAATTTTGGCCTAATTAGACTTTCTGTACAAAAAATTACCTTTAAGTGGAAAATAAACCGATACAGATACCAATCCTGATAAATATGCAAGTATAAATAATACACGCAACTTTTATCTCCAATTCTTCACTAGTACCTCTGGGATTGATTCTCTAGAATGGTACTTTCCATTCCGAAGAAATCTTACCACTGGAATACTGTGAGCTCTAGTTTTTTATTTTGAAACTTTTGTGAAAACTTTTAAATCGATGAGATAACTGAAAATTCTATATTAAATATGTCTATTTTTCATTTTAGCTCAATTTCATCTTATGTTTTTCTACTTTGTTGTTACGCAAATGTATAAAATAATTTTCCTTTCTCTTCTTTTAGCTACATTTGCAACATACTTTTGTATATTTATATTTTCATTTTAAACGGATATTAATTGAAAAAAGTACATGAAACTACATTAAAAATATCACTGAAGAACTATTTAAAAAATTAAAACAGTTATCTTATATGAAAGACTATATAACTTATATAAAAGACACAATTTATATCTTGTATAAAAAACAAAACATATTTTTGCAGTATTAATTAATAGCAGTTTTTTCTATGTATGCTCAGATAAAACTATAATTTAAATGTGGCGAAACTTTTTACATTCTAAAAGTACAGATATAGTTGTTTATGAGCAATTTATGGAAATTTTATCTTTTAAATATTTTGCATAAAGAAAAGATGAGAACTAAAACAGAAGTAATAGGTTTACAACTCTTCCCATTATATATCCAATGATTTCGGAACTATATAAATAATGAAGGGAAGATGAAAAATAAGACATTTATTTATCTCTCTATGTATGTATTATGCATTTGCGTTCAAATGAAAAATAAGTATATTATACAAACGTGAATTTCACTTTTTTTTTTTTAAATCTAATATTGTGATATTTATCATGTAAATTGTATGCAGTGCCAAAAAAGATAAATGGAAAGATTAATATCATTGCCGGCAACTTATTGACTAAGATAAAAATTCAGTTAATATAAAATATTAAATTATCAAATTATATAACTGCGAAGTAAAATGGTACAAAATAATTTGGAAATTTAACTGAGGTAATGCAAGTGTATTTATTTACTCTAATATGTGGTTTTACTAGATTGAGTCAGAAATCCTTTTGAATATTGACTTATAAAAATGTACAACAATGACAAGATAGAAACATCTACATAAATCAAAACAAAATCTTTTGTAATGATTTTAATTAAAAAGTGAGTATTATTTGAAAATTAATTATAAATTAGAAACTTTTTTGACAACAAATTTAAAAGCAACTAAATAAAATTAATGTTTCAAATTGGGGAAAATATTTAACAGGGAACTCACGTTGGCCTGTTTCGGAAATGCGTCATTTTCGTGACTTGGTGGAATAGATTCTATACCTGACCTAAAGGAAGATCCTTTAGTGGTTCACGAGAATATCCTTCCACTGATATGGCTTGGCATAGAAGGAAGCATGCAACTTCAGTCACTTGATAGTAGTTCAAAATTATGTAGCGAAAAACTGCGCTTTGCACCATTTCGCTGGTCTGTAATAAGCCGGCTTATATAATGTAGACATTTAATTTGTTCAAGAATTCTTTCTGATTTCATTGTACCATTTTAAAAAAATAATATTTTTTCCATATTTATGTCAATAGTACAACACACTAGTATTATTCGGCTGGCCATCTTGTTGAGAAAAATCTCATGACATTTCCTCTCGATACTCTTGAGCTCAATAAGCAAACTTTTTCTCAGAAAGTGAGTCAAGAGTAAAAAAAATACGATAATTAAATAAATGGGCCTTAAGCAACAAGACACTTTAGTGCCAATTATTTTTTGGAATTTCAATTAAGTCGATTTGGTTACGCTTTTCTTGTTGCAAGACTTTAAAGTTTAACATCGTGTCAAGAAATTTTCAAGCATTTAATGTCTCACTCGGTTTGTTTTTGATATACCTGCACTTAAGACTTCATATTGTATTACAAAAGATCACTGAATAAAAGCTAAATAAATAGAGAATATTGTTAAAAAAAATATAAATAATATTTTCCAAGCCATAATTTTTCTCGGAAAGCTAACTAGAAGTTTTCCATTAAAAGTCAAGGTTCACAAAAGATGGCGAGCTGGCCCACTAATTTGTGTAAATAAAATCCTTCTGTTTGTAAGCCGAATTTTTGTCCGGATTGATTTAATTAATCGGTTACAGCGAAGGAGTGAAACTTATTGTAGAAAGTCTGTTTTTTAATAACTTATAATAAAAAGCCTATTTAATTTCGAAATTTTGATTATGTTTGTTACTAATTAAAAAAACTAATGTTGATATGAGCTTCCTATAGAAATGTTTACACATGGATGTAATTTCTTAAGAGCTGTTATATTTCGCACTTAACTTAAAAAAAACGTATATATTTTTTTTTAATTGCTGTCATATTAGCGTAACCACAGGGACTAAGAAATATTTATGGCATCGGATCTTCTCTATAATTTCTACCTTCTTAATGTATACATTTTTAAAAATTATAGACATGTAAATTTTTTTTCCTGTAATAAAATATAGTTTTTGAATTTTTAATTAATATGAATTTCCCAATAATTTTTTTACAGGAAATGCCTTGTAACACGATGAAAAGATTCCCAACTTCAACATGTAAAAACTTTGTAACTGAAGAAATTTTTCAGCATTCTACCTGTCATTCGACATGTTTTTAGCTAATCTATATATCAAACTTCATTTCATGATGGAAAACATCATAATTGATTGATAATAAAATTATTTCGTAATGCGCACATTTTTACATCCTAAATTGTAAAACATCAAATTTTTACTTTTAAATTCAGTCAGAAGTGAGATTTTTAATTCATTGGGTTTCGCTCGTGTCGGAATACCATATATATGTACATAAAACTACTGTAAGTTCCATTTGTTTCCATTGCATTTGTCTTTTTAGCTCATAACATGATTAGAACTCATAATATGTCATAAAATATGTACTCTTTCATGTGCTCACACTTAAGTTGAAACTTCAATAAGAATGATTTGGGTTTTGTTTATATCGATATGCTGAAAAGAAAAAGATCCATAAGTTAATTTTTTCTAAGAAATGACACCCAATATATCAAGATTCCCTGAATTTGGGTACACATTTTCTTTTGTTGAAATAAAAATTAAATAATCAAGTGATAAATTAAGTGTCAGTTATAAATTTATTGAAACCAGACATAAAATAATTTTAATGGAAAACAACAAAAAGAGTAGGTTCAGCTAGTAGGATTTAAAATAAAAAATATAAAATTTTTTGTTTCAAAATAATATATCATACATAATACGCTTATAACGGATATATAATTAAAAAACAACAAAATTTATGGTCAAAAACCTTGATTTAATATTAATTTTGAAATGTTATTTTTCAAGTTCATTGTTTTGGCACAGATGGTTAGAGAGAATGTGGGAAACACTTATTTTTTTCGGCTGATAATTCAAAATTTATTTCCATAAAAACTGTATTGAAATATGATAAAATTATGATAAAAAGCGTTAATAAATTTTATTTTTATGTAGAATTCTTCATATGTATCTTCTTTGACGATGTTCCTCAATAAAAGACGTAAGGTAATAAAGATCCTAAATTTATTATTTCAAATCGTCATGATTTCTAACACTTTTATCCGTATTCCTATATTTATTTTTGAATGTTAATTGCATAATGGTAAATTATGTAGCGTGGTGAAACGATTTACGTCACATCATACGCAAGACGTTAGATGCATTTCATCATTTTAAATGCAAGATGATAGAAACGTATTAAGTTCCCTTAAGCTTTTTTTTTTTTTTTTCAGCTTCGTCAATAATTTAGTTTTTGTTTATTTAACGGCATCGTTAAAAGACAGCATTTTTCTCATTGAACATTATGTATAATTTGAATATCGATTTACAAACAGAAGGAACAATGTTGAAACTGTGTAAGTTGCCGTATACATAAGAAATGAAATAAATCTAAATTGTGAAGAAGAATGAAGTTGTTTATATGTATTAAGTATAAAGCAAAGCAAATATTTAGATTTTTGTTACATTTCTTAAGGCAAGGTTAAGAACAAATATGTCGTTATGTACTTAAACATGAAAATTCGTTTATTTCAAAAAAAAGTAGAAATTCGATATAATGACAATGTCATGAATCATCAGTGACCAAGCTAGTAACTATATTTTTAGATCTCTTTCAGTTCAATAATTCGTGGTTTTAATTCTCAATTCATATATGAACGCATGTAATAGTCTGGAGTTTATTATAAACTGTATTTTCTTGTCGAATCGTACTTCAAATATAAAAAATGGTGTTAAAGCTTAAAACCAACCCATCTTTATAAATAAATAAAAAATAATAGAAATGTAATTGAGACTACGCTTGAAATTTAATAACAAAGTGTTATTTGAATAACAAATTTTTACTACTTTCCAGTCTAGGAAACTTTATCAGATGAAAATGCAAAATCTAGAATAACTAGATTTCTTGACTCTTATAAATACGCTTAAAATACAGTAATATAGTAACATTTCCTTTTGAATTGCGCATGTTTGAATTCTTGGGAAACGTGACCTGATTGCATTACATTCTTTTAAAAATAATTCAGTCCGTAATTAACGTAACTTATAAAGCAAGTGTATATTAAAACGTTAAATTCTTATGGATAGTTTGAAAAAGAGAATATAGAGTAGTAAAGGTAGAATGATTATTTTTTTTAATTCCCTAAATACCTGTGTTATATTAAAAAAATTCGCAGAAAAGTATCCAAAAACAATTATCATTAAATATTGTTCCTATGACAATAATAATTGCATGGATAATTTAAATTTTTTTTTCATAATTTTAATAAATAAATAATGAGATATATTTTAGATTAAGTTTTTATACATTAATTCACTTATTTAGAAATATACCCATATTTTTCACAGACACATACATTATCAAAAATAAATTAAATATAGCTATTTTTCTAATAGTTTTAATCAAAAAGTTTTAAAAAATTTCAAATTTGTGAGATTTCAGATCTTTATTCATGCAAGAAAGGATAGCTATAAAAATAAAATAATAATAAATAATGCCCGATAATAAAAAATTTGTGTATGTCAAGTATACTGATTATTCAAGAAGAAATTATGTACCCAAATTGTTTAAATGTTTTATACTGAACAGCATCTATTTTTGTTTAAAGAAATGAATTCTGACAAATGAAAGTTTTACAGTCCCATAACACCAATTTAGTATAAACAGGAAAAAAGCAAATATCTTTACAAAATACTGTGGTTGCAGATGCTTTATTTGTAAAACATTTTTGTAGTACTGAAAGATTGCTAGTACGATACTGGATACCAAAATCTTTAATACTAATTTAGTACTATGCACAAAATATGGTATACTGATAAGACTCTATGATGTTCAGTGTGATAGCTCAGGAGAAGAAAAAGCACGATGTCGAAATCTTCATAGTAAATAATGTCAAAATCTTCAACTATGGAAGAGGCTAATTATATTTAAAAACTTTGTGATAGAAGTCAGCATTTGAAAACGCAACATAATTTAATTAAAAATAAAAAATAGGAAGTATTTCGCAAGATAATTTCCAAAAACATGCGAATTCCATTGAAATTATGTGACATCATAGACACTTTGATTATTGCAAACGAGCTAATAAATATAATACGTTAACAGATATAAGTGCATTAATCATTGTTATCTTTTGACGTCATTTCTTTTACTATCTACGTCACGCAGTTATTTTATTAATTATTTTTAATGGTTTCACATCTTTTTTATTTCATCATAACTCTATCAATCAAACTTTATATATTTAATCAAACTTTGTTAATTTTCAAAGAATGTATATAATTTATTTGACGAATAACTTATAAAAAAAAACTTTTCCATTTTAAACCTTACATAATAGTTTTTTTTCTAATCCATTTAATGCGTGATATGTGTAACGGAATAACATAAATCTTACGTAAATTTTTTCATAAACCAAGGAGAAATTTCAAAACATATATAATAGTTCATCTTTCCTTGGAATAAATCCTATTGCGGTAACATAAAAGAAATGAAATTTGCATTTAAGTTAACTGAGTCGCAACTTTGAAAGATGTAGAAATAATTTTATGATAGAAGTTTAAATAAATTTTAGAATTTTATCCATGAAAAACTTTTAAAAGCTAAAATTAATTTCTCCTAGTAAAAGAAATAATGCAATGTTTGAAAAACGTCTATCGCTTAGACTCCTTTCAAATTTAATCAAAAATGACATTGAGTGTCATATAATCTCTCAAAAATATTTGTAATATTTTATAAGAATTAGTTAATGAATTTAAAGTAAATATATTTAATCAGTATTTAAAAAGATGAATATTCACTTTTACTTGTATAAAAAGAGAAACGTATCTTCCTTTAGCCATAAAATTATCCTACAATAACTTTTACACCAAAATTACACCCTCATTTAATAGTTCATTTCCAAAAAACTAATCACCTTTCCAATCAAGTGAACTGCTACAAAATGAATTTGAGACAATGAAAGCAGCTGGTATAGAACTATTTTTTATTTGTTATACCCGAAAAAATTATCATGATTATGGGATGGTTTTTACATAAGATTTATATATTTTATTACAGAAAATAATCAAAAGATTTATCAAAAATTGCATAGTAAGGGTACTTATTTAATCAATGAATACAGTAATCATATTTCGAAAAAAGGAAGATGAAATGCATGTATTGAACAAAAAAAACTTATTCATCAAATTTCATATAAAAAATAAACATAATCATTAATCATTGAATAATTTTCAGTCAAGATTTTAAGTAGAAGGAAATGACTAGAAGCATTATTTTAAATTGTTAAGTGCATTCAAATAATTATTTTTTTTAAAAATTTATAAAGAAAAGCATGTTAAGTTTATAAATTACACATTTTAAAGTGGCATTAAATTTAGAGTGATAGTCGTAATAATTAAGATTGCAAAACAGCCATAAAATACGTTATCAAAAACAAGTAGATGTTATGAAAGATATGATTTCAAGTGCAGAAAAAATCGCAATAATAAACAAAAAACATTTATTTGGCTTCCTACATAAAAGCAGTCTAGGACAGTTTAATGCTAAGAGGGGGGAAAAAAAGATGTGAGAGAAATGTAAAGAAAAAATTATTTCTTCTATTTGTATGGTTAGGGGTCAACAATTTCTAGTTGTGGGATCACTCTCATCAGAATGGGAAGTTTCGAATTTATTCTCAGACTATTGAATAATGGAATATGAATGTTCCATTTGTGTTTTTTGCGAGTAAATCTATCAGAGTAAATGGTTAGGAGTTTTCGGGATTTCATCTTCGATATTTGAATGGGGTGAATTATTTGGGAAAAATTTCTTTTGGGATAACAACAACGACGGTTATTTAAATGCTATACAGCAACTTTCAGATATTAGGCTATACGCTATTGTGTTAAATTTGTACGCTGAAAATAAAAATACAACGAACAAACGTTAATCAGAGAATTTTTTTAAAAAGAGTTATAAGCTTTATAGCTTAAACTAATAACAACATATCTAATTACACGAATGAGAAATGTTCAGAAAGATGGATGGGATACGTTGCATCAATTGCTTTTTCCACTACGTTCTCTGGAATTCAATTCCTTGAAATTTTTTGGAGAATCCTTAAATTATTAGAGCCTTAGACTATGTAAACACAGGAGGAAAGATTTAATATCGCATATCTGTGGCAAACTACACCAGTATTCCTGGTTTTTATGCTCTCTTCCAACAATCGTTTGCCTGTCGCTGTGGGATTTCAATGACTTTTCATGGCAACAACTTCGAATAACTCCTCTAATTATTTATTTTCTTCTCTAAATCCAGGCTGTCAAATGATTGTTTTTTTTTAATTATTAATAGTCTTTTTTAACATTCGACGCCACATTCTTCATAAATGTTTTGAGATTTTCACCAACTAAATGTATTTGATAACAAGTTCCAAAGCCTTCTTGATGTCTATTACCACCCTTCTGATCTTCACGTTTAAGTGATTTTCTGAAATGGAATGTCTAAATGAAAATATAATGTGAACAAGGTAAACTGATATTAAATTTAAAATAATAATAGTTTCTAAAATCAGTATCTAATTTTATTAAACTTCCTACTTCATATACTGAAACGTAAATAAAAGAAAGTGAATAATATAATTAGTCAATAATCATTAAAGTAAGATTTTTGAAAGCAGGTATGGAATCAACCCTTTTAAAAGAAGAAAATCTAAGCATATACTCAAACAATTCATGTGTAAAAAATTAAAGAAAAATAATATCACTAATTCGTATTCATTTTAACGCATATTGGCATCATATATCTGTATAATATGTCATAATAAATTCATTTCTTTTAAATATTTTTAAACTTTATTTTAAAATTTTAAAAACATAAATAAAAATTTAGTAAGTTTATACAATCACCTCGTGTTAACATGAATTTTTCATCATCGTAGTCAAATTTTCAATTTTCATTTTCTATAGAAGGTAAAATATTAAGTAGAAAACGCGCTCTAAACTGTCGTAGGTGTCTCTGGCATTCTATGCAGTATTAGCCTTTACATCTTTGAATGCAATGTTACCAGCAAAAATATTTTCGTCCATCTACGATGTATATCTAAATAATGCTTCAATTCAAATTAATTCACAAAAAGCCAATCCCCCCTAATAATAAACAATCAATACATTTCTTGTTGTTTTTAATGGCCAAAAAAGAAATTGATTTATAGAAATTGCAGCTCATTGTTAGCCCTTCAAGTAATCTCTATCAGCATCCAACACTTTCTTCCAAGGTGCCATCCCTTGCACAGCTGTAACTCTAAGCCTTGAATACAAAGCAATAAGCTACATTTGTTTGAATCTACCTACTAACACTTGACATATTTCTGCGTCTAAATGCAGCTGATAATAAGCGTAAGACATAAACAACATGTATGAAATTCTTGGACACTCCCATTTATATTCAATACAGTACGAGTTGTGATTGATGAAAATGGGTGATTGACTTGCTCTTACTTTCGGCAGACAGGTTTTTTAATCTCATAACATTAGTTTTTGTACCTATAGTCACCTCATTGAATGGCAAGAACTTACCTTGTACCTTATTAGCTACCTTGTAGTGCAAAAATATAGTTCAAACACGGAACATCTACATTATAGACTTTTCTCAGAAATGATCTCTATTTTTTAAAGATTATAGAATCTAATCCAGTGTTCATCTCCTATTTTTCTTCTCGGCAAAATAAACACGAATTGAATTTGTTTTAACCGTGTCACATTAAAAAGCTATGTAATCATCAACATACCCAACGACATTTCTTTTACAATTTTTATTTATCAAAATATCAGCAAGTGCAATATTTATTCCTCAATTTCTTAAAATTTTTAGGAATGCTTTTTAACGTCTAAATGAATAATTATTTTTATTTCCATTATTATTTTTTTTTCTGAATGGCAAAGGCCCCGAGGAGAAAATGTTTGTGTTTAAAACTTGTTTGTTTGAGTTTAAAGATGTCAATATTGGTAACCACTCGTAGGTGTATACGCATATGTGTCCTCCCCTAAATTCCCTATTATCTACTATTGCAACACATCGATACATACCTTTATGTTTCTCAAATTCCAGGTTATAAATTTTAAATAATAACCAGTAAGTAAATTTGAAATTTCCATTTGGAGTCACATACGATTGTTCTAGAATGAGGGTTATATCATTCATCTTTTTCAAAAAGAACTGGCATTAAGTATTTTCGTCTATTCTAGTACGCTCTTGGGCGGAACATAGTAGAGGAAAATGATCTCGGTTAGGATACTCTTCAACTCAATCACCCACATGGTGTGGAGGGAAAGACATAAATACGCGTCATCCCTCACACCGGAAAAAAACAGATTTCCCTCCTCCCTCGCAGAGAAACCAAGTGATGAAACACACTCCACTCGGGTTTATTTTCTGAGGAAATATTGCGAGGCGGCTGAAAAACTCTTCCTTTTTACAGGCTCTGTCACCGATATATGGAAGGAAGGTCAACCGGGGATGTTTTTCTTCGGCAGCGCCCGCATCTGTGGATGCAGTCAATTGATATCTGCCTAAATGGAAGTTTCCTTTTTGACGTTACTCCTGACTTTGTGAGCAGGACATTTAATGATTCGAAGGTCAGAAGTCAAGATGGCATTAACGAAGACAGAAGCGTGTTTTCGAATGTCAGGAAGGAACTCTCCCACTTTTTGATGTTCAGCTTCTTCCTATGTCCTCTTCCCTAAGCAAAATGAACACTTCGTATTACATAACAGACTGTGCTGTTAAAATGTTTTTATATCTATTCAGTATGTTTCCAACTTACAGTTTTATCTATTAGAATGTAACACATTTTTTTTATTACTTTTATGTTATTTATATTAAACTATAGAAGACGCGATACGTTTTCTACAATTAAAGATCATTTGATTACATTGTTGTTCTTAGTAAAATAAAAATTTCCCAAAGAGTATAATATTTCACTTAAAAACAAGTGTCAAACAAGAACGAAAAACAGAAACCATTCCAAGGGCTTTTCCTTTTAAGTTGGATTGGTTGAAACTTTATAGTAACTTTTTTTACTTTTAAGCAGAACCTATAGTTTTAGGAGCATTCTGAGCTACTAAATACATTTACGTCTAAAATGGGAATTAAACATTCTATTATTAAACTCAAGGCATGAGGGCATTCCAAATAAGACATTTCACTGTCAATTTGGGAGTGGAACTTGCAATATCAACCTTTAGATTTTCATTTTCATATTTTTTTTAGCTTTTATTAAATAAAAGACTTTTGCATCTGAGATCTTCCAGACTATACTTTTCCAATAGAATTTGTTTCTATTATTTTATATTATAAAAACAGTTATTATTGACTTCAACGATCATGAAACATTCTTCTGAAAAAGATAAAAGGTAATTTTCAGCTAATATTCAAGAGCTAAAAAAAGGCACGCGTCAGTATATTTTAGAGGTCTTTTATAGTACAATGTCCTGTGGATATTTTCATAATTTCTTTATGATCTTGTAATGAGCATACAGAATTTTACACATACTTCTCTTCAATAAAAGCAAGTACTATACAATATCAGAGAAAACATACAAGGTGTTAAAAAAAAGTATTTTAAATTAAGTAAAATTTTAACTAAAAGCAAATCAAATCAGAATCTGCATTTTCATAGAAAAAACCCAAAAAACTTTTAGATCATTTTTTATTTATTTATTTATTTAGAAAAAATAATTTTCACAGATCCTCATATTTAACAGATTATGTAATCAGAAATTATAATAAAATTAGTACTGTAATTATGCGTGTATGTAGAGATGTGGCAACAAAATAATAAGCATTTGTATATTTTTAATACAAAAATTATTCATATGCATTTATATATATATATATATAATAAAGGGTAACCACAAAATACATTTCAAATGTTTTATGGTTATTCCTCTGATTACAATTTAGGAGGCAGATTTTCAAAAATAATTTTTATTATTGCAAAGAGAGAGAACAAGTTAGAATGAATGCTTAAAAAAATGTAATGACCAGACTTCTGCAGCACTTCTCATCGGCAGGGGAATCCATCCAAAAAAGCCCCGAGTAAACTTAACCCCCTAAGAATGCCTTAGCATATTGGTTTTACTAATATGGTGAAAATAATAACATGGATGACATCATCGGTACAAATTCGAAATTCTTTGACCATATTTATCAATGCTAATAGTGCCGTTAAATTTTAAAATTCCGTAATAGGTGTGGTATATCTTCACACATTTGTTAAAGGGGCTATATATTTTAAAAATATTAAATACAAAATAACAGATATTTTATATATATATATATATATATATATATATATATATA
>JAPDSC010016158.1:27993-58016 GCA_026290005.1 Latrodectus geometricus | reverse complement strand
ATATATATATATATATATATATATATATATATATATATATATATATACAAAAGTCTCTTTTTTCACTATGTCCGACAAAATTGAAAATTGGAGGCCATCTGTTTTTTAAGTTAAGTCAAAAAAATTTTGGAATTCATTTATTAGGGAGAACATTTTGTATTACTAAAAATCAATACAATAAATCCTGGAAACGAGTTTTTAGTTGGATTGTTATTTGTATGAAATATGATGGGATCTTCTGACTTAACCACTTTACAGCTCGAACATTACGACACTTGAATTTCAATTATTCTATCAGTAACCGATCTTTTGAAGGAAGTGTTTATAAGCTTTAACAAAAATAGTTGATAAATTTCACAATCATGGGAGCTTTCTAAGAGAGAGCTTTAACAAATTGATCAACAATTGATGAGAAAGTCTTTCGTCATCATATGTATACTAAAATAGTTATTCAGTTGATTTAAAATTTTTGCTTTAAAGTTTTTAAACATTTTTAATTGAGAAATGTTTGAGTAACATAATATCATTAACAAATTAACAATATTAAAATTTTCACAATAAGAGCCATTTTTAGCTCAATAAAAAATCACTTGTAGCTCTGAGAGCTACGAGAACTGAAATATGATGTATTTTATTTAAATTTATGTAATATATATAATGCTATATATTATATTAGAGTATAAGCTATATCACTGAGAATACCACGACAAATATTCAAATACTTATAAATTTTTATTTGCTTATCATTATGTGATTTATAAATTAAAAGAAAAACATCCATCTATTTATAAAAATAAATATGAGAGTTAATCTGTTGGTACAACTTCCTATTACTGTAAATACAAAAGTTAAAAACAGTACGTCATACAGGAAATTAAAAATCGACGATTTTAAGATTTCTTAGTTTAATACTTTGGTGAATTTCCGAAGTTTATGTCAGAATCAAGAAATGCCAATTTTTTGCAAAAAATTGTATCATTTGAATAGACAATGTGGTTAAGGAAAGCCCTTTCGTGTCAAAAAAGCAGGGAATTCGATAACTTCATTCTCTGAAATAGTGTGTATATTTTATAAGGTATGTCTCCTCATTTTCATAGTTCAAAAGTTTGGAGAAAAATTTTTTAGCTCATATGTCGACCTCATTATTCGACGGTATAATGACGATAAAGTTGGCTGTTTTCGTATGCTTTTTAAGAGAAATTTTCAGGATTATTATAGTTCAAATTTCACTTCATATAAATACTTATTTGCATATTTTGAATACTTTCTTCTGTCTGTTAACTTGAATTCTATGTTGCTTTTTATTTGCTGTGTAAAACATTTGAATAATATATTTCCTGAGAGTTTTTAATCATTTTTATTTCAATTAGCACTGAAAGAAGAAATTGAAAATTTGAGTTCTACGTGATTTTTATTACAACTTTAGATTATAATTTTTGTGAATCTCTAATAATTTTAGTACTCGTACCTTTTGATGAATCTCTGAGAACAAATTATTCTATTAAATCTATTGAATTAAGCAAAATTTTGCTCTTAAACACGCAGTAAAAATTTTTTTAAATTTGTTTACATATATGACGATTGTTTTGTTGTCAATTAATGAAAAAGAAGTAGAAGATTCTGAATACTAGACTCTAAGAGAGAATTAAAAAGGAAAAATCAAAAAATATATTAATAGAAACCAACATTTCCTTACTTGGAATTTTCATTGTATTATCCACTCATTGCTCTTCCGTTCGTAACGGAACTGAGAAGATAGCAAAATTTGGCGCCAACTACATTTTGGCTGGAAATATAAAGTACAAAAATATATTTTTTGGGTGTAAATGACATTAGTGGGAGTATAAAATATAAATATGTATTTCTCACTCACAAAATAATATTTGTATGCTTGTTTTTTTCTAAAGTGGAAAAAGTGTGACATTGTTGTGTTATCTCTCTTCAATAACTTTCACAATAACATTTCAAATTTTAATCTTAAAGAACCATCATTCTTTTAAATGATTGAAGAAATTTTTCATTCACAATGGAATAATACTGAATTTGTTTATATAGTCACAGTACAAAGAATCATTGAATTTACTAGTACTCATGACCTAAATTCTGAAAAAATTCTAAAACATTTCCATTCTTTTTTTTCGAATTTGAATTTTGAGAATTCTCATTGAAAAAAAATGCTCTGCTTTTTAATTAAAAGTTTTCATAAGGATAATTTTACTGGATCAGGAAAATAATTTTAGATTTTAAAATATAACTAAAATGATTTCAGTTTGAAGAATTTTTGTTAAAAGAAACTAAACTTTTCATTTAATTTTTAGTAACTGGAGTGCAGAGTTTTAAAGAGATCTATAGCACTATATACAGCAATGACAAATCTATAATAAATGTGTGCATTAAGTGGACCGCGATCGACCAGTAAACAGCTAAAAGATTTTTTGGTGATTGCTGATGCTAATTTTTATGATCTGTATACTTAAAAATATACTTTTTTAATATCTCGTCATAAAAAGTTAATCATGAGATAAATAAAAATTAAAAGTAGCTCGTATCCCAAAATAGTTTGCCCATCCTGATAACTTTCTGCATAACTCAAATCTTAAATACGAAAAAAATTCTAATACGAGGAACCCATAAATAAAGTTATCTAGATGAAAATAAAAGCAAAAAAATACCAGAAAAATCCAGAGATATTATTGAAAATAAATAACAACAGTCAGAAGAATTATAGGAAAAAGGAATGAGAGAATAATATTTTTACTGCAACAAAGGTAAGGGAAATTTAGATTTAAGAACCAACGGAAATATTTTGTAAACCGCAAATCAAGATGTAGAATTACAAAAAAAAAAATAAATAAATAAATAAATAATAATAATAATAATAAAATAAAAGAGAAAAAAAAAACCTCAACTCTTTCATATATAATAAAGAAAGTATTTTTGAGCTTTTATCTTTTATCGCGGATAGCTGATTGGTTGAGTAAAATCACTCATCTTTTTCCATCTCTTGGAATAGGCCAGAGGTTTTCAAATTTCTTATGAATTTTCCTACAGAGTTCGAGTTCTCTTTCATTTATTCTAATTAAGCAATTCGTATAATTCATTCCCTTGATAGTTTATCACTTCCATTGATCTACATTTTAAAATTTTTATGTGTAGACTTAATATTTAAAAATAAAACTAATGTATCTTAAGTTACTATTTACTTTTCTTATAAATTAATTTTCTTATATATTATTTTTCTTTTCTTATATACTACCGAAAATGAAAATAATAAAAATACTTGTAAAAATAAATTTAAAGGTACAAGGATAAAAATAAAAAAAAAAGCATCTCGTGCATTTTTTGTCTTGGTATTCGAAATGCAGCTCAATGTTGTTGTATATAACTTAGCTAATACCAGACAGGTCAATAACCATTTTATAAAATTTAATGATTATGTAAGGACACTGATAACACAGCAGATACACAAGGCAACAATTAATTAATCATTGATGCATAATCTGGAGGGACGGATTTAACAAGATGTTTCGTGTGTCACGGCTCGCATTGAACTGCCTATATTCGCTATTAATTATCCGAAAAGTTTGATGTTGCTATGTCTATTATGGTTTAAAATTCAAAACTCTTCTATCAGTGAAAAACTAAACCAAGCGAAATTAGATTGTTGCTTATTTCCAAATTTCCTAATGAAACACCTTGTGGAACATTTCTCCGGATTGGAGATCATCGTTGTAAAGAAAGTAACTATTTTCATAATTGATGATTTCTTATGTAAACAGAATTATCATTGTGTTCTTGCTAGATTTCAATAATAAGTAATTCCAAATTATTATTGAAAAGTAACTCAAGACATTTGCATTATATACTCTGTCTTGATGGATTTTTTTTTTATTCCAAATAAGTTCATATGATGCTTTTTTCCTGTAAATTTACTTCATGGATATCATTACTAAGCATCCACCTAGATAGGAAAATCTTTAAAAATGGAAAAATTCTTTATTGATAAAAAAAATCTATTTAAAAATAACTGAATAATTAAGCACAAGATTTACACAATGGTGGTAGTTTAATATTTTATCAACAGTAAAATCTTATTTTGTGAGCATATATATGCATGAAAAAAAAAATACTTAAAGAATTAAAGAACCTTGCATTCAAAATAAGGTAAATAATTTAACTTGTAAATTATTTTACAATGACTTTTCTTTAACAAAAAATTACTTTCTGTTAATATAGATGTATATAAATTGATATTAAAAACTTTTCCTGACTTTCTTGATTAAATAATATTTATTTTAGTTTTATGCAATAAATAAAATATTCGTTACAGATATGCCAAATGAAATTTTTAAATATTTTTTTGCATAAAAATTTTATGATTCGATTAAATGCCTTTTTTGGTAATTTCAATTTTTATGGTGCGGTTTCTAAACTAAAGGCGTAATAAGTGGTGCATTGTCAAGATAATTATGCTTCTTATGGTTAAAAAAATTTTTAATAAATATTTAATTTTATAAAAATCATCAAAATTTATAAGAAGATAAAGAAAAAATTTAAATGTGTAAATAATTTGCTTAAAATTTCCAATAGTTTTTCCTAATTTTGTTATTATTAAGAAGATTGCAAATAGTAAAATTATTGCACTTATTTGACGTTTTTTTAGTTAAATTATTTAAATTTTATAGTTAAAAATTCTATTTTTCTGAATAAAATAATTACAAATGAATAAAATTATAATTATATATTAATGTTATGGAAACCTGGTGGCGTAGTGGTTGAGCGAGGCACTACGCTACAAAAAACAAATTTGATCCTCAGGTTGGAGAGGGGGTCGACTCAGCCGTTCATCTCTTCTGTGGGTCCATAAAAACTGAGTCCCAAGCATAGTTGGGAACAATACATTAGGGTCTTCAAGTTAGGTTGACCACCTAACTAGGACATGGCTCTGAGTCATGAATATAGATAATAGGCACTGTAGGTTTTGACCCCCATATGGGCTACCATGTTACTAAGTTTAGTTTTAGTATTAATGATAGAACCTGAAGCTTTTGAAAATTTCTAGTATTTAAAATAAAATGATTTTTATCAATATATCATAGTGTTAGATATTATAAAAAATTTCTGAAATCAAAAATAAGTTAATTATTTTAGGGGTAAAATGTATTTTTACAATAAATTTTTTATTTTTAGAATTATAAATAACAATTTTGTATTTTATTCAAAAAAAAATTCTATCTTTACTTACCAATTAATGGTTGTAAAAAAACATGAAAAGAAAAATGTACGTAATGTATTCAAACTGATCTAATTTTCAAAATAAAATCTAGCTTTTAATGAAGTATATTGTTAGATATTTGATTATATTGAGAAAAACCTTAATATTCCAAGTAATCGACATTCATAATTTCAATTTAAAAATGCAACATGACATTACAGTTTAGGAACATTTTCTCAACTATTAAAAACTTTTTCTTTTTTGCATTAAAAAATAAAGTTTTCTCATTCAAATTTTGTAAGAAAAATTTACTAAGTTGATATCCCCCCCCCCCATCTCGTGAAAACGAGAAAAAAAAATTAATTCCTATATTTGATATTACTAAAATGAGCTTTATATATGCTGTCAATTCAGTAATATAATGTAACGTGAGATGTTTATTTCTTTCGAATTTTGAAATTTACCAAGAATATTCGTATTTAGATGTTTTTGACTTCAAGCTTTGAATGGATATTCAAATTTAGGTCATTTAAATGTAGCACCTTCAACACTGAGATAACTTACAGTAACAAGAATGTATGGTTTCATTAAACCTTTTTTAATTTGAAAGGTGATTCATTGAAGTTCGTAACATTTCAGAAATGTTTTCTTTCTTAATATCAAGCTGAAAAAAGGAGAATTCTTTAAGTTGTAAGGTTTTTTTAGGCTCTTACTTTATTGCTTACAAATCAACTCCTAATACGATTATTATTTTATAATTTTTCAAATTCTTATTCATTTAAACAAAGTAATTATTAAAACACATTTTTTCATAACAACTTTATGGAAACATAATAAAAATTTATACATGTATATACTAATATAAGTTATTTAAAAAAAGGTTTTAATTTTGTCGTTTCTAAATTAAATAATGTTTTGAGGATTTTTCAAAATATTTGTAGTAAAATTGATATACACAGTCAAATCACATTAATGTGACCACCAAGTACTTTCAACGTCTACCTTAAATAACCAATCACAGAAGGGAGGTGGCAGCACAGTATAGTTAAATGTTTATAAAGGGTGTGTGAGGGCTTCGGAAAACATTTCAATCGTTGGAGTAATGCAGAAGCAGGACAATTTATCCGACGTCCAAAAGAGCACAATCATTGATTTTCGGGCCAATGGTGGAAGCATTTCCGAAACGAACTGTTCTCATACCTCCGTGGTAAAAGCATACCGTGCATTGACATGCATGGTATGCTTTTACTGTGATTGGAAATAGGCCTGTCCAAAATCTGGGGAATGTTTCCTTGGTATTCTTTGGGTTCACTCCCCATTGTGGAAATCACATTTAATTAACAAATATACGCCTCTGTCCTTGCCGACCATGTTCTACATGCGCATTGTTTTTCCTTAAAATGGTGTTATCTACCAGCAAGACAATGCGAGGTATCATACAGTTGGCAGTGTACTTGCGTGATTCGAAGAGCACCAAGATGAGTTCACCATTCTCACCTGACTTAAACCCAATCGAGTATCTGTGGGACCATCTTTATCGGGACGTTCGCGGCATGGATCCTTATCTGTGTAATCTAGCGCAGGTGGCCACGGCACTGGAATCGGCATGACTCAACATCCCAACGATCACTTTCAAAAACCTAATTGATTATCTTCCACAACGTCTTGCAGTAATCCGCTCTGCAAAAGATGGTTATTCTAGCTTTTGATAGAAGGTTACATTAACGTGGCTGGGCTGTATTTTAAAAAATTATATTTGTATTTACCGAAATTCTTTAATCTACCAAGTTGCATTTTTCTTTGAATATTTGTTAAAAAAATTAACTCTAAGGAAATTTTCATATGAATTATAGGAATTTCATTCCATAAATCTTATATATTAATAAATATAGTACATACCTATGTATACAAACACACACGTATATTTCTTTCTTGAAATGTAATTCCTTGAAAAATCTTACAGGCAGGATTTGTTAGCTTCATTATATTTGTTACTTAATGAAATTCCAGTAAAATTAACGATTTTTCTGAATAAGGAACAATTTTTTAAAAAATTGCTACTTCATTTGGCAACATTTATAGACGATTAAAAAATGCAACCCTAGTGAGGAAAACCTATTTCCGGTCTTAGAAAAAAGTAAGCGGGAAATATCGCTTTGTTCCTTTTATAACTGCTTTCCTTTACAACTTGAAGCAAAAATTGTATAGCTAGACTTCATGAAATAAACAAGTGTTTTATATTTATAACTAGGTATAATTTTAAAACAGAAAAATCATATATTAGCGTAAGTTCATTAATGTTATTTCTGATTTTTTTTCTTTAATTCTTAATTGAAATTTCAATAATTTATTATTTCATAGTCACTTTTTTCTTATTTTTTTTATTAAACATTGCTGATAAAAAAGTGTAATATTTTTTCTGAAATTTTGCAATAAATTTTCTTGATGATAAATATTGCAAAAATTGCAAATGTATAATTTTTATTAATTTAAAATATTTTAAAATCATTTAAGTGTTGAAAAGAAATTTGCATTTTTTTAGAAATTTGTTAAATTATTGCGTATTGATTGTGTGTAGTTTGAGTGCAAACTTACGAAGAAATTCTCAATAGATATCAGTACTTTGTATGAAAAAACTTTATAAACAATTTAATTAGATAATTACGTAATCAACTAAATCTAAATAGTTTTCTTCATTAACTTCAACAATTTAAATAAAATGATAATCCAAAATAATTTTATGCACAGCATCTAAATTTTCATTCAAATTTTAATAAATTAATTTCTTTTTCTTAAAATAATTTGACAGAAATGTTCCCTTTTCGCCTCGGATAAATTAATTGCAAATATTTTTATTTTCAATCATGTATTGAATAAAAGCTTTTACTTTATTTTAATTTTAAAAATGAGAATAGTTTACAGTGGAAAATAAAATTAATGAAAAATAACTATTATGTATTAAATATGAAAACAAATTATATGATGTTTTTCTTGTATTATAAATTAAAATGCATAGTAAAATAAATTGAAATTTTCTTTATTAAAGTAAATTTTAAAACTTGAACTTGTTTGAAAAAATTATAGACGTTACAAAAAATAGACAAAGTGAAATATTCAGTTATATTTTTTTAACTTGTCTCATCTGTTTTAAATTAATGAAAATTATTCTTAATGAACCTGATTTTTCGACTTAGCATAGTTAACAATTATAATTCAGTAAATTATTTTAAGATTTTTCATTATGATATACATTAAATGGTCATGCAATTATACAGGAAGTACTTTTTTTTAATGTGTGAAGTCGTCCACACACACATCAACTATTTTAAACTTCACTTAATGTAGTTATTTTAAAAACTCTAGTTTTAAACTTAAAATGAGTTAAAAGTTTTAAACTTTAATTTTTCATAAAAAGTTTAAATTTCGAAAGATATCCTCGGTAGCTATTTTTTCGGAAAATTTGTTCTCTTAATTTATTTTCGAATCTGATTTCCCAAAATTTAAAATATTTTTGAAAGTTTGCTCGAACATTCTTTTTTGAAAATGTTTTAAGTTAATTTTTCAAAGATAAAATTTAGATTATTTGATTTTAAATTTTTTACACAAATTTACTTAGCATATAATTTCTGTAAAAGTTATAAAATCAATCTGGACTTTTTTTCAGTAATTAATTTTTTCAGTAAATTTAAATATTTATATTAAAGTGAAAATGTTTTAATCTTGGCTCATTGTTTAAGCTAAATATTTTATTCAACTGGATTACATTTTTCTATTATGATAGATTTTTTAAATTAGATAATTTTCTAAATTCTAATAATTTAATTAATTTTGCACAATTATGAATTTGAATGCTGTATTTAAAGATGAGAATTTATAAATATGAGTATTTTTATACGTTTAATGTATTCAGAGGCTATTCCAATTTATACAAAACTCTATAAATATTTTTAAGTTCTAAACATTAAGCTTTGATACTACAATTGACATTAATTTTGTTGTAAATTAAAGATAAAATTATTTTAATGTTTATATCAAACAATGATAGCTTTTGGCTCAAATTAATTGTTCATATAGATATAATAATTTCATAATACTATATATAACATAAAATTGAAAGTTATAAAATCCTTAAATGAGCTAAGTATTCTCTGAGAAAAATGTTTTCAAAATTTTGAAATTGAATAGAAAATTTTGAAGTAAACTGCATTTTGTTAAATCGCAATTATTTTCAAATTTTTCACTATCTAGGTAGTGAAATTCTCACTTTTTGTTCAAAATTATTCGAAGTTATTAAAATAAATTTAATTTACACTGAATTAATATTTTATTGGCATTAAGTAAAAATTTAATATATTGTAATATAAATTAAGAAGTATATAATAATAAAAAAAACTATTCTATAACAAAATTTTCAGCATATTTTTATTAAGGAAATATATTTCATAACTGAAGGTTAATTTGTTATGTAAATTCTTTTAAAGGAAAATCTCTGGTAAAATATTGGATTGAAAGAAACAGAAATTACATTTTTAGTTCCCTTTTTTTCTTGCACAAAATTTACATTTTTTTAACTTAATCTGTAAGAACTTCTCAGTTGTAGAAAAGTTTAGCCTTAAATATAATGTCTGAAATTGTTAACGATGGAAAAAACCTGATTATCCATTTTTAAACATATTTCTTATTTGCAGGAGGCATAAGTAATAACTAATTTTCAATGATATAAATTTATCTGTATTTAAAATTGTGAAAAATTTGTCATTACAGGTAACAAATAATGGATTTGTTGTCAGGATTGAAGAATTTTTTTAAAATAGACTACACAACAATTGATAACAGTATCTTCCGACTTCATTATAAAGTGACTGGAGCTATTCTCGTAGCATTCAGTATTCTTGTGACTGGTCGGCAGTACCTTGGAGACCCTATTGACTGCATATCGAGGGATGACATACCATCCGATGTCTTGGACACGTTTTGCTGGATACATACAACTTTCAGCATACCCAAACACTGGGAGAAGAAAGTGGGTGATGAAGTCCCCTATCCTGGAATAGGTAAATTCGTGGAAGGGGACGAACGAGTCTTCCACGCCTATTATCAGTGGGTATGCTTCGTTCTGTTTCTACAAGCCATTCTATTCTACATACCGCGATATTTTTGGAAAGCAATGGAGGGATGTAGGATAAAGAACTTAATATTGGGATTAAACATTCCAGTTGTTCCAGTGGAAACCAGAACACAAAATAAAAAACTTCTTGTTGAATATCTAAAGGAAAATCTTAACAATCACAGCCTGTATTTTACTAGTTATTTATTGGCTGAGATAATGAACTTTGTAAACGTTGTTGGTCAGATATATTTGATGGATAGATTTCTAGGCGGGGAATTCCTGAAGTATGGAACTGAGGTTCTTAAACATGGTGGTTGGGATGAATCTGTTCAATTCGATCCAATGTTGAAAGTATTTCCTCGTTTGACCAAATGTAGATTTCATAAATATGGTTCTTCCGGAGATGTGCAACGCCATGATGCCCTGTGCATTCTACCAATCAACGTCATAAATGAAAAGATTTACATTTTTCTCTGGTTTTGGTTCATTATCTTGTCAGTGCTCTCTGCCCTAGTCTTAGTTTACAGAGCTGCCATTATATTTCGGCCTGAATTGCGGTTCTTAATTCTCCGTTCTCGAAACAGAATTGCAAATCCAGAATGCCTTCATAACATCCTCAAAAGAGCTAAATTAGGGGACTTTCTTGTCCTGGACTTGTTAGCCAAAAACTTGGATCCTTTACACTTTCGCGATGTTGTTCAGGATTTATCGAAGAATTTGGATGAAAAGCCTTTCGATTATGTTTCCTGCTGAAGTTCATCAGGATGTAATCTTTTTACAAATGATGCAGCCATTCAATGGTGATAATTACTTTAAATTAATGATGCACAAAATGTTACCTAATTTATTAAACATCTCTCTAGGAACATAAACTTTTCATCTTTATGTAATAAGACAATTGACAGAGTCAATCATTTAAGAACGCACAGTAATCTCAATTTTCAATCATTATTGTTTTGTAATACGCAACTATTATAAGTTACTATATTTTTTATACATAATAAAAATGGATTCCTTTAAAAAAAAATTAGTTATTTTTCAAAATGATCAATTTTTACCATAATTATCTTGTAAAATGTCAATTATGGATTGTTTTGGTTTTAAAACTAATTAGAATACAACGCTTGTTTTTCAATAATAAGAAACATTTTCAGCTGAATTTTTATTTAACTATTTTATAATTAAAATAGTTAAACTTTTGAAGTTTTTCAAAAATATTATATTTAACTTCCACTTTTACAGTTTTAAAAAAGTTAGTTAGGATGGTTTCGTTAAAAATTTAGTCCAACACAGTTCATGGATCCTATTTTCATTTCTTGCCTGGTTCTTGATAGTTCGGAATCCACATTAAAGTGCAATGCGTAGTCGAATTTGTGCCATAATGTAAAATAAGTTACACAAGAGTAACCACCAGATAATGGGCTAATCGCTAATACCAATCGGAATCAGCTGTCCATAATTTTCTTTCCATCTTGGTATATCACCTTTATTAGTTTAATGTCTCATTTAGACTTCAAAGTCAAACAGCAATAGTCATTAAATAATTAATTTCAAAATGGCAAAGCACTTATTTGTTAGAATTTTTCAAAATTGTTTAGCATAGTTGAATCACTAAAGCTTTACAACTTAAAATTTGCTTTGACTTCTTTAAACTAAGAATTCTTTTAAATAACTTGATACATATACTTGTTATTTTTTTACAAGCTATTTATATATCATTACTCTTTTAATGGCGATACGTACTACATTGAATATTACAAAAGAATACATTTTATAAAATGTTTATAAATATCAGTTATATGCTAGATACGTTCACCAAAATAATTAAATGAATAGCATATATAATACTTGTTTGCAGTAGTTTTTAAACGGTAAATTACATTTATTAAGTTCATAAACTTTTTGATTGGCTCAACAGTTATTTTCCAGAAATTGCATTATAATAAATAATTAGGTAAATAAAATATAATAAAAATAATTAGTAAAAAAATATATAATTAAATAATTAGGGAAAAGTATAAATAAAGTATATGAAAACAAGTAATCTCTTAAGTAACGCCAATTCTAGGAAAGTCAATGGAAAAAAATTCAAAATATAGTTTAAAACAATTCATTGTCAGTAATGGATTAAGAAAAAGTGAAGAATTTGAACTGGTTATACAACCAACACATCCGAAAATATACACTCGTATAGTTCCATGTATAATAAAATTGAAAATAAATATTTCAGTTTATTTGAAATAATAAAATTCTGCAGATTTTGAGATATGCTAAAGAAATAAAACAATAGAATAGTAGTTTATGTATTTCGAGAGTGTTTATAAAAATTTAACACCTTAAGAACTTCTCGTAAAATTCTCAATGTATCGAATTTCCGTAATTTTCCTTAAAATTCAATTCTGAATTTTGAATTATTAAAAGCAACTCTTTAAAAAAAAAAAAAAAAAAAAAAGTCAAATTGAATTGAAATTTAACTTTTTTCTCTCAATTTGATAAAAATGGTTTATTTAAAATCGTAAATGAGTAATTTAATTTTGACTCTTATTGAATATTAAGTTCCAATTTTATTAAAAGAAAAGGGAAATTATCTCTAATCACAAAATGTATAGAAATCAGACAATAATGAATAATCAAACACATTGCATTGGTTGGAATACATGCAGAAATTAAGCTTGCAAAATATTAAAAAAAATAATAATAAACGAAAGCTTCTTGTGTTAGATTAAACGTTAAAAACAATATTTTTATTACTCAAGAGTGTCATTCACAGAATAATCAATATAATTAAAATAAAATTGGTAGCAGAAGTAAATGTTTTCTTTATCTTCATTTATCAATTTTTCGTTTTTTATGCAAACAAGATAAAATAATTGTACGAATACTAATACCACTTGTATTAAAATATGTAACTCAAATAGTTAAACATTTATTAACATAAGTAATAAAAACAAACATTAATGCTACTGAAAAGAAAATACAGATGTCGTATAATGAGCTCTTACAGACACAATAGAAAGCTATTATTGCATGTGGCATTTTAATTAAATATTTGCGTTTCGGAATAACTTCGCGGCATATGATGTGAATGTAAGTAAATTGTGGTTTTGGTTTTTTTTCAAATTAGAAAACCACACCGAACGTTTATAGAATAATTTTATATTACGTCATATTCTGCATTATATACTCAAAGCAATAAGTGCTTTACAGAAACAAACGCTATTCGCAATTTTAAACATAATTTGAATTAAAGTTAAATGTAAATAGCAAAAAGACAAGGACACACAGTTCTTTTGATGTCAAAAAGAATATAAATTGATTTAATATCGACATACATGTTTGCATAAGATTCGAAAGAATTTAGTTTGTTATTTTGGAGTAGAAAAATAACTCAACAGGTGCTGATGTCTCATTGCGGTTAAGAATTAAATTATTTACATCAAATCAGTGCATTGGAATTTCTTATAACTCTATATATAATTGCAATCAAAAAATTTTAGTTTCCGACAGTACGTCATTTTCAAAAGAAATTTTTCTGAGTGCCTAGCTGGCAGTTGAAAAGTCAGCGGTACGTAGGTTTGATTCTCACGACAAATGTGTATGTTTGAGAGATGATGGAAATCCATTTAAAATTGTAGGTCCCTGTCAAATTGGGCCTAGAGGGAAAAATATAAATTGTCAAATCAACCAAGCACTAAGTTTTACCAAATTGCAAGTCTAATCGCTTACCGTCAAAGAGAACTGTGAATGTAACTTAATATTAGAAGTTGATCATGAAATTGAACATTTTATAAGACAATTATTCTAAATAATTCTATGAATACAACATGAAGAAGCGGTTAATTTATCAATATTTAATTTATTTCCATTAATAAGGTTCATTATTCCCAAGGGATAAAAATGAAATTAAAAGCGAAATAGTTTCGGTTCTCCTTTTCTTTCAATTTTAAAACCTTAAATACGGCGTTCTTGGAAATTTAATCAGACAAGTTTATATTGTACCATATACAGATCCAGAAAATTATCTATTAATTTTTTACAATATTTTTAAATAAAGAAAAAATATAGGAATGGGAATAAAAGAGCATATGAAATCTAATTATTATTTTATTAATGTATAATTATTTTGAGTCATTTATTTATATCCGCGGAACACACAAATATTAGATACTATGAGATAATGTATGAGGACTATATTCCCACAAGCTTCCTACATAACAAACCGTGTCTTTATTTATCATTTCAGTGGCTATAATCCAGTTTTTAATATCGCACAATAAATAACAACTGAAGACTTGTAAAGATTTTAATTTTCACAAAATTTGGCTTTATGGGCGGATTTTTCCTGTATTTCATAGACTGATTTATATTCACATGTCTAAAGAAAGAAATCCAGAAATTTTCCTCCTACCAAGACAGAAAACAGAAACGCAACAAATTTTCTATTGATCAAAAGTAACAGGATTCACAGACTTGAAATCTTATCCCTAAGAAAACATCATTGCTTGTGAATGGAGTGGCCAAATTAATATTTTAATTGTGATTATATATATATATATATATATATATATATATATATATATATATATATCACTTTTAAAAGTCAAAAGTGTCGAGGAGTGGTTATTTGGTGGGGGGGGGGTATTTGGAAAAATATTTTTGACTCGGAAATTGAGAGGTTCTTTAACCTAACTAAATATTCCCATATTTATAGCGCCTATGTTGTTAACTAATTTTCGCATAATATTACTTCTGCCTAAACTGTTGTCTGTGAAAATATTTAGAAAAAAGTATTAACTTGTCCCTTGTCGATATCTTCATTCGACTATGGTTCGAGATATGAGATGGTTATCATCTATATTTAATGAATTCAAAAGGCCAAACATTTTCGGTTGGAAACGCTATAAGCCATTAAAAAAAGCAACCTAATTCAGCTGTAACCTTAAAAGGAAACATTTTTATTTCCTCATGTTTCTAAGCTTTTCTGATTTTGCTCAGGATGAATCTAATTGATAAAGAGTGAAAGCATTTAACGAATAAACCACTCCTACTTTCTTAAATCACTTTGAAGCCGAGGACTATTAAAGCAGTTTTTCTGAAAGACGTCGCTCAGTAAAATAATAAATGGCTGCTGGTTGCAATCTCTTTCGAAATAGGTAAAGCCCAGCTGAGAGACAAGCTATGATTAAGCAGTCAGTTTTGTTCATTCCTCATAACAGCGGGTAGCTTATTTAGAATAGACTGATTCTGTACTTTGTGTTTCACTTGCAAACCTACTGTGATGCAAGGTCATTGATTTAACATCTCCACTGAAAATGTCCTTACTGAACAGCTATTTCCGCGCTGGTAGAATCTCTGTTTCTGTAAATTTATATATCATTTAGAAAGGAAGATTTTGAAAGAATAGGGAATTAAATTAGCCTTTGAAAGCATGGCTTTCCGTTTGTTTATATATATATAATATATATATATATATATATATATATTCGCAATTATTTTGGTGTAATTCTTTTCTAATTAAAATATAAATGTTATCAATAATAGAAAATATGTACATACATAAAATTTTTTTCATTTTTTAATATTATTCCTCCAAAATATTTAAAACAGTACTAAAAAGAATTTTTTTTTTTTTTTATTTCTAATGGCGGGCACTCTTGAGCAAGTATAGTACATTAGCCGCAATAAGCCCGGAAACTTCTACTCATTTTATCGTTACCTGTGAACCAAGTCACGGAGGTATGAGTAGCATCGTCCACGCCACACCACCACAAACTCGTTCATAGGGCGGGCCACATTCATCCATCATCTGAGGAAAGTGAACAGAGGGAATCCATGCCCGAAGCCGGGATTCGAACCCAGGCACTCCGCATCCATAGTCAGTTACGCTAACCACTAGACAGGTTGGGCCGCACTGAAAAAGGAATCTTATTATCTATATTGTTTCTGTAATATTTAACTTTCACGATAAATTAGATTTTATATCTTTTTTAAAATAGTAACTTTCTCATAAAATGCTACAGTTAGTTGTAAATTTCATAGTTTTATTTTTTTTTTTTTTGATTGGATATATTGTATATATTAACTAATTTTTAATTATTTTTCTATTTCATTCTTAAAATATATTGAAAAAATGTATATAAATTTGAAACAACTCAAGAATATAGCTTGTCTACCTAATTTTATCTACGTCACCTAAATGCACACCATTGCTATAATCTTCATCAGTAAGGTAATATATAAATCTAGCAATGATACTTTTGAACAAATACTATTTCCTAGCTATAATTTTTTGATTGGGTGATCAGCTTAAGGTAATTTCTAAAATATACATTTCTTTATACGAGGCTTAATCTGAAACATTTAAGGTATGAACAAGCAAGAAATGGTAGGAAAAATATGAATGGTTTGATTTAAAAATATATATGAATCATTTTATTTTAACTGATGCTTTTTTTATAAACTAATAGCATAATTTATAAACTAATTTTTTTCAACTAATAATTTATCATAGACTAAATTTTTGACAGAAAAAATGTAGCTAGAATGAAAACATTTTGTTTCCGAAGAGGATATTGATAGTGTTTACAACACTATCAAATGAACAAGACTGACTGCTTAATCCTAACACATTTTTTTCTCAAATCAAATAATAAAATGACTGAAATTATTTTATCTTTGTAGCACTTACCTACAGAAAAGAAATTGCACTGATGCTGAATAAGACTATATTCAATATTGTTCTATTTACAAAATATTGTTGAGACTACATTTAATTTTATAAATCTAGTTTTAAAAATCTAGATGTATCTCAAATAAACTTTAGAGTAAACTCTATCGGTATATATAGTCTTATTGAATTCACTGGATTTTTAGAATTTTTATAAGTTTCAAGGACTGGAATTACCATTTAATCGTTGTAATTGGACAAAACCATTTTATTTACTAGTAATTAAAAAAAATACAGAGAAATTTCAAAATTCTTTTATACATCTGTAAAACAAGAACAAATGCATTAAAGCTATCAACAATTATAAATATTTAGGTAGAAAGAGTAAATACTACTCACAATGCACTGTAGAACGGGGCTGTAGTAGAACATAGTAGAACGGGGCCGCAGTGACCTGGTTATTTAGAGCGTCGTTCTTGTTACCGAAAGGTAGTGAGTTAAAATTCCGGCATAGCCAAAGATTCATCGTGTTCACTAATGATGACTGAGGTATTCCCAGTTAATAGATCTGGAGGTGGTTGGAGTCAGGTTATGGGTTTTTTCTGGCTTCAATCTCAAATTGGAGGACCTTGGTGGTGCTGCCATCTATGAGCCAAAGTCCTACTTCCACCTTCGAATGAGAATACTATAATCAACAACGGAAGACGCTCTTCCTTACTTCATTCGTCCAGGGCAGGTGTCATAAGTAACAACATAAGTCTTCGCCAAGTGTTATAAGTAACAACAACACCTAGTAGAAATCTTATAATCTGTTTGATTGACCTCCCCTAGAAGACAGAAGGGTATTAACTTTTGTTACGTTCACAGAAATTTAAAAAAATTCTCGAAGTATAACAGGAAACTTTTCCTTGTAGCCACTTTATTTACCATTCTTTTTTCCCCAAATGGTAATTTCGTGCCAAACTTGGCAGTTCTGCTGTGTTTGTCTTTTTTAATTTATAGCATATATCCAAAAGTTTTATTTGTTAAAACTATTATAGTCAAAGTTAAAATAATTATATTATATATATGAAATAGATGTTATAAGGTGTCAATAAAAATAATTATTAAATACATTATTACTTTTATTTATACTAAATATTAATATTCTAAAAAAAATTGAAGAACATCGTATCGCCTTTTACAGTCAGGTTGAACTACAAGCAATATATTTCCATGTCTAAATAATAAAGCTTTTATTCAAATATTTTTCTTGAATAACTTTAGTTTAAGCAAGGTAATAAATAAGCGGGTCTTTCGTAACTTCTCAATTTCCAAAGTACTAGTATAGCTGCATCAATGCACTACGCTATCAAATTTCGTGTGTAAAGAGAAGAGCACGGATGCTCTTCAGTGTAATGTTAATTCCAGACATGTTTGGAAACAAAACTAGATCTTCCTTTATATTCATTGCAGTAGTTAACTAGACAATAATTCCACAGATTTCTTCAATAATGCTTGTCGTTTTGTTAAAACAATTATGTACATTTATTCCTATCAAAATTATAGCGAAAATATAAGACACTAGTAAAATCCTGAGCGTATAATTTCACATATAATCTCAAATAACAAAAATGACAAAAATATTAACAATATTAAGTTGATATTATTCATCAAATTTCTTATCAGTTGATATTACTTATAGGATTTCTTCCGAATAGGATTTTAAATCTTTTTGCATTTATGAAAAAATTATAAAATAAAGATTATGTTACATGTATCATTCATGGAATATAAGAAAATTACGTGAGGAATTTCACTTTATATTTGTGACTAAGAATTGCAAAATATGAAGTGCTGATTATTTTTTATCTAAAAGAAATATATCGCAAGGCATGCGATTGTTTCGATGGCAAAAAAAAAAAATAAATGACAATAAATCAGATGTATATGATATGTAAAAGTGAGTAATGATAGATATTCAGTTACAGTTGTGAGAAATAAGTCATAAAAAAATGAGACCACCTTTGAGAAAAACAAGTTTTTCTCATTTTATTGAGATAGGCGAAGAGGTTGAAAAAGTAATTGAGTAATAGCTTGTAGCTTTCCTAACCTACACTTTGTCAGTAGTAGTGATAGAATACATGATACATTCTGAAGCTTCAATTATGTATTGAAGGACAACTGTAAACACCTCTCCTTAGGTGGTCTCGTGGAGATTTTTATTAACATATAATGAATTTCACTAACAAATAGGGAAAAAAATATGTGTGTAATATGTGTGCAATTAATTTTGTTGTTCTATAGTTGTACGCACGTATACATATAATATTTTTCTTCCACGCGAAAAAATTGTAGAATCATAGAAACGAAATATGTATTTTTTTCACTTGATAAATGAACTGTTAAAAGTTAATAAATAGTATTATCTGTAACAGAAATGCAAAAAAAAAAACTGTTTTGTAATAAAGAATATAGAATTTTTAATAATGTTGAAGAGTATACTGTTTAATAAATTATGAAGACCAAATATATTTTTAATATATTCTGTTAATTAAGAATTTTATGGTTTTATTAATCTTTTAACAGAAACTATTGGTTCAGTTATTTAAAATGCTTTTGTAATATTGGATATTTTAAATAATATTGGAAATATTTTGCTATATTTTTAATCCAGAAGCTCAATTAATGCAGGTGACAGAAAATAAAATTGATTTACCTAAGTGGTATTCTTCTTGTATATCAAGGAGTAATGTGTTTGATAGTCACTTTATGTATTTTAAAATAAAATATTACATAAAAACTTTGTTCTTTTTTAATTATAATCTAAAGATTTTTCAATATGTATTAGTTAGAAATTTTCTTTAACAGTATGAAATGATACAAAATTTTACTGTTATTGCAACTCTTGATTTTAAACAGTAAATAAAAGGTCATTAAAATTCTTACACCAGGTAAAAAATCTAATTAGCTAAATTTTATTTATTTGGCAAATATAGCATACGAAAAAAGACAACATAATGAATTTGAAAATATAAATTCTGAGAAAAAAAGTAAAACCTTCTCTGACAGCAGTAATAGCACTAATACGCCAAGGCATTGAATCAAACTGAGACTGAATGCTATGAACAGGTACAAGTGACCAATAAGTTATAACATATTTCCACAGGTCATCAACAATTGTGTCTGGTGGGGAGCCTAATGCTCAGCAATCATTGACCAGATGTTTTCTATAAGTAAGACGCATGGAAAATGGGCTGGATAGAACAGCAAACCGAACATATTCGTGTAGAAAGTATGGCAATATGTAGTCGTATCTTACCTTTTGATGCCTGGTGTTTAATAAGTCTCAAATAATCATTTGGGCCACGAGGCATAGCATAACTTAAATATAATAGCCACCGTTTAAAATCCCGTTAATGTGAATAGCAAGTAACTGGGATAAGTATCTAAATGGAACTCATACCATCATTTCAGATGATGGATCATTATGATGATATGGAATGCACACTGATAAATGTACGCTCTCCACAATTCGTCCATGCATGAATACAACCATGATGCTGGAAAAAGAACTTGGATTCCTCTGAAGTAACATCATAACAGTTTTGTGTCTAGAGTAATTGCTTATTATACCATTAAAGCCTTTCATGTCTGTCATGTAATGTCAAGCGGATCCAAATCCTTGTTCTTTGAGATGACAATCCATATTGCTGCAATCGTCTTTAAATTGTTCGTGCTGACACTTGCCTTACAAACGATTCTATTTCTTGAACCATAATACGTGAAATGATTGTACAATCTATTGAAGTTATGCAGTTTAATTGTTTGTCTTTAGTGATAGCTGGCTGCTGAGATGCAGCAAGGTGCTCCGTATAAGCAGAATGTCTTGAACACATCGATTTTCATCTTGTAAATGGTTATGAGATCTCGTTTAACACGAACATTAATACTGCAATACAATAAACTGCAATCTCTATAGGCTACAATTTGACATTTATCAAAGTCAGAAACTTGCTGATAAGTGTTCTATGAGAAAAATACCAACAAGTTTCTGGTAAGTATTTTTCTTATCACAACAACTTTTCAGCAAGCAACATTCAAATGTGGTTTGTGTATCTGAAACCTACAATACAATGTCTGCATTTATGCACATTGTATAAGTACGTTTACGATCACCTATTTTTACATGAACATGATTTTTACATGTACCAAAAATTTAATTATTTGCCTATCACTGCATTTTCTTCCTGTTTTGTAAACTTCGTGTCGGCTTCTTATTATAATAAACTTAATAGCCATTATAGAGCAGATTTAAAATAACTAATTATGAATATTCATTTAATTATTTAACGTAAAAGTATAGCAAAAGAATAATAACGTGTTGAACAAAAAATGTATCATACGTTAGTATAAAATGTTTCATTTTTCCTTAAATTTTCAAATTTCATTAAAGTAACAATTTTTGAAAATTTATGCTTTGTATTTATATCAATTTTCAAAAGCTAAACTATGTAAATTTTCAAAAGCTTCAAACAATATACAATTTATATAAAACATCATATTCTTAAACTTTCAAGGAAAACGAAATTCATTACAAAAAATTATTTCATACTAAAAAATTCAACAAATAAGTATTTTTAAATAAGTATATCAGAAAGTTTTTATTTAATTACTCATAAAATGAGATTCAATAAACAAATAAATTATTTCGTGTGCTTCATTATACTCATTTAGACGATATTTATAATTTGGGAAACTCTTTTTCAATAAAAAGTATTTTTAAGAGAGAAATAAAATCTTATGAATATTTAAATTTTTTTCTGAAGGAATAATTTAAAAAAAAGCTTCCATTCTGAATTTCTTTTTTTTTAATTTGTAAACTCTTAATTTTTTTCCTAAAGCTTCAATACTTCATAAAATGAATACATTAACATAATCAGCATGATATGAGCAATATTAGTAAAAATAGAGTTATTTTTCACCATAAATTTTCCTTCTTTCAAATCGAACTCTAAAAAACTCAACATAATTTAACACTGAGTTGAATAAATTATTGTTTCTTTTATAATTTAAATATTTCGCATAATGGACAGCATAAGAATGCTTTAAACAAAGATATACGTAATGTTTTTTTATAGTATGTAAATAAAAATTTCAATCATAATAGAGCTACCAGTCATTCATTTCTCAACCCAACTAATGGTTTTCCCTGCAAAAAAATTTTCATTAATAACAACAATTTCAATACTCAAAGTTCACTCAGTTACGAATAACAGAAAAATTAAGGCTGCTGCTTTTAAAAAGCATAAATACATAAATATTTGCATATCTAGAAGCAAAAATGTAATAAAATGTCGAACGTTTCTATAACGATAATACAAGTTTACTAAGCTTATTAATTCAATCTCTAAATAAAAATAAAATTCTAAAATCTCCCATATATATACACTTTATTTTAGTTTAAATTATTTAATTATATTTTAAATGAATGATTTGAATAGGTGATAAAAAATTATTCTTTTTAAACTTTCAGATTGACAAGCTTAAGATGTGAAATATTCGAATCAATAAAAAACAACCACGTGGTTCGTATTTTCGAATAATTTTCATATTCAAGGAATTCTATGATTTATGAATTCAAATATCTTATTTCTATTAATAAATGTCAAAATTAAAGTATTTAATCCGTGCATAAACATATAATTTCTAGATTAATTTGAATCATAGAAAAGATATGATAAAGAATACAGAATATATTAAACAGAACAATTGCTTGTAGTGGGAATTGCAAGAAGCAAAACAATTTGAAAAGCTAAAAAAGAGTTTAAGGGGCAAAGTTATTTTAAGTTATTTAGCTGTAAAATTTTTAGTTCTGCTTACAGTGAGGCAAGAATATTGGAATCTGTCTTTATTCGAATTTCTTTATGTATATTTTCCGAAACTCGAATTCAAATAATTGTCATTGATGAATTGTTACAAAATGGCGATGGAGATTAATCTAGAAGTTAATGGATTAAGCCTTACATGTTTCTTTTTTTCTAAATTTAAGTCACTGAACAGTTACAAAATCTCTCCGCACTGTGTTACTTTATATCTTGTTAACAGATAATAGTTTCATTTCGATTAAGTCGAATGGAACTTCCAAAATTGTCAAATAATTTATCATTACATCTCTTGACAAAAATATGGGAAGTGTTTTTAACAATTTTATTTAAAATTTGAATAATTTTTAATTGTTTTTATTATAAATTTAATAATTACAACGTAGTTGTGTGTATTATAATATATTTTATCAGTCGAGTACAACTCTATTTCAGTAATATCCAACGAGATTTCTAATTTTTCCAATTCTTTACATTTCTTTTTCAGAACAGTCCAAAGAAGGTTTTTAATAGTTTATTTTTTTAACAAAAATGTGTGAACTTTAACTATTTAATTTTCAATTCATACAGTTTAATAATTTTATTGAAAACTGAACAGTTATAGTAAGTCTGTTTCATACGTTGCGTTATGTGTCAGCCGATTGCAGTTCTACTTCAATAATGGCGTAAAATTTTTTCTAAACATTTTAATAATTTATCGTTGTTTTCTTAACAAAAATTTATGGAGCATATATTTTTATTTTTTATTGTTTTCGTTATTTGACGGTTTTTATAACTTAACTTATTTATTTGTTCTTTCTCTAAATAAACAATTAATTCTATGGGAACGACGTAAGTCATGTGTAAAATTTATAGAACGATTTTTGTCTACAATGAAATACTAACCGAAAAAAATTCCAAAACTTTATTTAATAAAAAAATGCGTGCTAAATTTATATTATTTTTAGAATTATTTTGCTACAATATTTTTCTTTTCTAAATACATTGTATTATAAAGTGTATTTTCATTTGACACAGTTTTTGCTTTTCTTTTAAAAAAAATGTTTATTTAAGCAGAGTATATTGCCTTATTTACATTTTTTATGCAAGAAAAAAGGTTTAGAAATATTGCTTAGATTTGCGAATCAGGACTTTGTTCAGAGATTAAAAATAAGTTTATTCTTCGATAAATATAATCCGCATGTTAAAAATTTTAAAATTACATCCAACATTTCCTAATATTGTTTTATTAGCTAATATATAATTTTAATGATAAAATAATTCAAGATAACTTCCTTTATTTTTTACTTATTTTTTTATTATAAGAGTTCTTTATGAATTTAATTTTCATGAAAATATTTGTAAAGAATTAGAAGATAATAAATTTCATACCAATCCTATCATAAAGAATATAATATTTCATTTTACTAATGCACACAAATTACAGTCATAATAATCCAGTCTAGTTTAAATTAAAGAAATCATAATTAATAAATTAAGTAATTTAACAGTCAGATATCTGCTTAATCATAAAAATAATTTTTTTCTTATCATTTTTCAACTTCATTCTTATCATTTTCAATAATATGAATTATATCCGAATATATTCTGCAAATTAATAATAATAATGTATAAAATTAAAAAATTTTTTTTGTTTAGAAGCTTTTATAATAATGATGTATTTGTGAATAATAAATATTGTACACAAAAAGTTTTCAACGATATTTGATACAGTTGGAAAAAAAACAAAATAAAGGAAGAATTCAATATCCTGCCTTAATATTGCCTTAAGAAAACAGAAAATTCTTAAATCATTTTAGGATGTTCTCAATGAGTATAAGAAATTTTGTTACATCAACTGCCTTCCTCGGACTCAAAAGTAAATAGGAAGTTCCTGTTATGAAAATAACCACACTACTGCGTATCACAAAATTTAATCACACGAAAACAAACATCATTTCCTAGGAAGAATATAATTGGAAGTCTGTTGCCACCCAAGGTGTGAATAAATAAAAAGTGCATTAATTTTACCGTAATCCGTACTTCTATCGTTAATTTTCCGAGACGATAAATATTTTATTCGATTGAAACATGAAGTAAGTAAATGAATGAGTGTGAGTACCATTAATTTATTTTGAATTTTAAAGCATCAATAAAAATAAATAAAACACAGTGGATAGACAAATTTTAAAATCTATTCCTTGTCCCATTCTCCAGCATTAGCTAAAATTGTTCTACCTTAAAAGGGTTTTTCAATATTTTCAAAAATGCTCTTATATTTAGTTCTCAATGAATAAAATTTTTATATTTTTGTCTTGTTACCAGGAACAACAAGAATAGAGTCACTGTATTCTGAAAGAAGTCTTTCTGATAACAGGAAGACTGACAGTTTGATACCTGACCCAGGCAAAGGCCGTCGTACTGAAAGAGCCAACAGATTTCATATAGTACAATTTTTTTCAGGTACTGTGGCCTTACGAGGAGAGGAATTACCTAAGATCAGGTATCGACTTCATAATTTGACGTGACTCAAAACAATGTAATTGTTGGCTGTTTAGTAGCTTCGGTCACCAGAAATAGGCAGCCGGTATTACATTGTAATAAGTAACCAAATTGAACAACAAAGCTTTTGATTTTTGTTTTGCTTAAAATTTTTGATATTTTTTCATTCAAATAATATTTTAGCATTGTAATCATGATTGTATTTGTAACATAGCTGCTTGTTATTTCTTATAGCATGCCAAATAAGTTTTTGTACATAAATATGTTAACCATTTAAATAATGTTTGGTTACATTTTTTGACCTTGATAAGAAATGCGTTTAGATAAATTACTAGATGTGAAAAAATCAAGAAATTTAAGAAATAATTATACATTAGGGTTCCCTTTGGCAAAATTAGCGATTTTTTTTTTTTTTTTTTTTTTTTTTTTTTTTTGTCTTTTTGTCGTTATTTCTGTTTGTGACTATTACAGTGTTAACAGGTATGGTTGAACATTCAAAAATAAGGCAACGTCCATTGGATTTTCAAAATTCTAAAAACAAATAAACCAATCAGAGCCTCGATTGGATCTAAAACAATCAGAATATGATTCGGTTTTGCCCAGCTTGGCGATCAATCGTGATCACAACTTGGCGAAAATCAAAGGAGCACCCTAAAGTATAGTCTAACCAACAATTTAATATCATATTTAGTAAAATAATTTTAAAAAATACGAAAAATAACAAAAACAACTCCTCCCGAATTCTTCAAAAACTAAATGAAAAGGTTTAAAAAGCATAAGTTAAATGTTGGCAACGTCTTTTCTCGTTTCCTGTTCATCATTACACTTAACAATTTTCTTATCTAATATTTGGCTCAGATTTACTATACGGTCACCTTTGGCGCAATTTTTCCATTTTTGGCGATAAATAACATTTTCTGGCAACCTATTTTTTTTATCACAGGCAATATTTTTTTGATATTCTGTTTTGTTTTTTTTTTAAATCCCTCCTTTGTAGAAAATGGCGAGATTTTTAATAAGTTGCTAAGGGTGACCATACAGTAAATTTTTACCTAATATTTAAAAATATAATAATTTATAAATCTTATGTATGAGTATCATGAAAATGAAAAAATACATTTTCATAGTGATATAATGAGAAGAAGAATTTCCTTTCCATACTGAAATTTATAAAAATAAATTACTATTTTAAATAATTAAAAATAATTATAAATTGCTATTAGTTTCACAAAATAATTGGTAAATAACAGATATAAATTTACTTTTTAATTATTCTTATGAAGTTTTGGAAATTTGTCAGCCACTGGTTCTCCCTTTCCTTGAAGAAATGCAACTAACAATACTAAAATACATAAAAAAAAGAATGTATATTATAAAATAATGGTAAGTTAGGAAAATATAAATAGTCATTGAATCTAAATATCTACAAATGAAGGGTTCAGAATTCTATATTTCTGATAATTATCTCTTTAAAAAAAGACAATTTTTTTTACTTGCATTTATTTTTAAAATAATTTCATTAATATTATTTTACAATTGATGATAGGAGAATGATATGTTTGCAAATTATTCAAATTATTTTATTTTTATATTATTTATCAAATACTTTTAAGTTTTGCAAAATATTTAAGAGCTATATATACTTATATATATTACAAAGACTAAAATATTGTTATGTAAGAAAAATATGTAAGAATAAACAATAATTTTAATAATTTTTGTGTTTTAATTTTTGTAAAAAAAATGAATCATTGTAAAAATTAATAAATACCATATTTATAAATCTTTCATATGTGTTATATTCTCTTGGCATTGAATGATGCATCATAATTTCAAACTGATAATTAAAAAATATTAATAATTTTTAGCATACTATAATAACATATAAAATGCGTAGAAAATATGCATAAACCACAATATACAAGTATATATATCAATATTTAATAAACGCAAACTTCAAGTTTTAGAACATAATTTTTAAAATTTTAATCTTTTCTAAAAAATGAAAGCACATAATTATGTATTCTAAACATAGGAAATTGTTTTTGTTTTACTTCTTAGTCATAAAAAAACTTACTTCTCAGTTCTCCTTTCATTCACTTATTCGTGACCAGCAGATTTTGATCGCAGCACGTACGTTTTGTAAAAACTCCTCTGTGACAATTAGTCTTCATATAGTATTTGACAAATTTCTATTCAATGGAAATTAATACTTGCACTTTTTTTTATATCACAAGGTGATTATGTGATTTAATTTCAAACTACATGACTTTTCATTTTCGAAATAGTAATTTAAAGTATCCACAATATTTTCCTTTCATTAAAATTAGAAATATGAGTGATGGACTATGGTATTTTTGATGTAGCAAACTGAGGCTTTATTCGCTAAAGAAGAATGAAGAAGTAATGTACATAGCAAAAGAATCATACACCAGAAGGAAATATTAGTAGAGTTTCTGCATTTGAAAAATCATTGCTCTATTAATAACTACAGCAATAAGGAATGAAAAACCTCAAAAATTTGCTTAATCAAAAAAAACCTCAATAATTTATTGTCTGATCTTTATATTGCTGAACTATTCTTCATATAATATAGTACTTCATTATTGATAATACATAGATTGGTGCGGCCATTGGTTGAAATACAAACAGTGGTTATTGTTTCGCAAAATTGGACATATGCGTCTATGCATAAATACAGAATTTTTCAGCACACCAGATTTACTTCAGATTAAATTGGTTAAGTTAGGTTAGGTTAGTTTATCTCTGAACTTTCATTTTTTGCATACTATATCCTATTAGACCCGGACTCACAGTTTAAAGTGGATTCTGAACCATTACAAACATTCAACCCCAAGGTGGAATTTGAACCCATGAACTGTTGAACCAAAGTCAAGAGCACTAACCATTTGCTGCCAGCTCGGCTACTTCAGATTTAGAACCCATCTGTTATAAAATTGTACTCTAAGCGAGGCTCCTCCGTGAAAAGCATCTTGTTTTACTTAACTCGTCCTATATGATATGTTCCTATATGATATGTCTTGATGAGTAAATATTATGCACTGTATGAATTAACCATAGGTCTCTGAAAACTAATCATAAGTCTGCGAATAAATAAATCAAAATCTGTTCCGAAAAATTTATGTCGGAACTCTGGTACCAGTAGCCTTTTGAAAGAACTACTATAAAGTGGCACTTATAGTTTGATTTCTTCTATCCGTTAGTGTTAAATACTCATCTTAATTTTGTGTATCTTTAATCCAGATCTCCACCTTTCTAGTTTCCAAATACCATTTTAATAGCATGATGACATCTCTTAATAAATTATGACACTTTGAAAAATTCCTGCAAAGGTTTACGTTTTAGTAGTCTCCAAACTACCAATGACTCTCCAAGTTACCAGTTCTGCTAAGTCTTGTCATTGAGACAGTTTATTCACTGATACATAACATTCAATCCATGCTAGATCATTTTGTACTGTTTGTCTAAAACACATAATTTCCTTATTCACATATAAAATTTGCATGTTCTTAACTTCGAAAATACTAACCTTTCATTTTTAAGCTTTTATTTCATTTTATTTAAAAAAGTGGATAATTACATAATTATTTAATACCGAATTCACAAATTTACATTTTTTAATCCATTAAACATTGTTAAGCTATCGGGCCTTAGATAGTGTAAGCATTAAACCATCCAGTATTCAGCAGCAAAATAATCAACATTGTATAAAATCCAGCTATACTACAATATAATAAATAAGAAAATGTTTTGTGAAAAACCACACCTCTATAATTTTAGGACATATGTTACATTTTACGTTACATACATAATTTAACTATGATAATTAAATTAATTTATAATTAAATAAAAACTTAATCTTTTAAACTTTTATGACTAGCAATAAAATCCGAACTTTTAAAACTTGCTCCAATAAAACGTATATGATCATATAACATTAACCAATAATTCATCAATAAAAAAGCGTTAGTTGAAACATAATTTTAACTAAAATATTTTATTCATGAAAAAATAAAAACTTCTAACTTTTGATGAAAAGTAATACAAAGTTAATTTTTCTCAATTAAATTGATAGATTTCTTAAATTTACATGTAATTAAGAGAATCGAAGAGAGGGTTTTAAACACAAATTTGCTACTAACTTAATTACTCGATAAGTTGTTAACCTTATTTTCTTAGTGCTTATAAGACATTCAATACGAAAGAAAAGCAACATAGTTAGGAATTAATGGTATTAAATTTCAAAGTTAAATTAGGAGAATCATTTTTCTTCCTTTACTGATGCTTCATTTTTCTTCTATAAATAGTATCTTTGATGGTATAAGTAATTTGTTGATTATTGCAGTTAATGATTTTTCTTGAAAAAATTTAGTATTATATTTCTTTAATCAGAGCATGAAGGCCTTCCATAAACATAGATGCTGTGTTAATTGATATATATGAAGCATAAGTATTAAATTCTTAATTACAAATAAACGAAATAGATGGGCAAAAATATTTTTCTAAATTTGTAAAAGAGATGTGATTTAAGACTGTATTTTAATTGAAATTTATGCATGTAACTAAACATTTTATATATTTCAATTGCTAAAATATCGTATTTTTAAATTAAAACATGTGTTGCGAATGGCATCACCTCTCCAACCAATCAGAGGAGGAGGGAGT
>JAPDSC010016158.1:0-22993 GCA_026290005.1 Latrodectus geometricus | reverse complement strand
GATGTCAGCCCTGCTACGTTTTAATTTTATTTGGTAATTTTAACAACATGACTGATATAAATAAATATTTAACTGAAGGAAAATATTTTTAATCATTGAATATAGCTTAGGAAAAAATCATTGATCCCATTTTTGTATGTTCCGTATGTTCTGATAGATTCTTTCTTCCTTAACAAATTCAAATGATTTATAATTAATATAAATGTTATATTACAAATATATATATATATATATATATATATATATAGGTTCTTATTATCTTATTATACACATCTATAGACACAAACATATATAAGTTTATTATCAAAATATATATATATATATATATATATATATATATATATATATATATGTATGTATGTATGTATAAATCTGCTTGTAATCCATTTTATTTCATCGATAAGAGTTAATCACTTATCAATATAATAAAATGAATAAATGATCAAATAAATACTTTATGTATTGTATCTTAAAACAATTTTTTACCTCAAACTGCTCTGTTATAAACAAGGAATTAGGAATACATACATAGTACACACTATGTGAGAAACATGCAAAATAATTATTAAAAACATTTTTTTGATTTCATTTTGTTGATAAAAAAATCTGACAAAATATAATCACATAGTTTTATCACAAAATTATATTTAAAAAAGAAAAAAAAAACTTTTTTTTACGTAGGAAAGCTACTTTTTACAATTTTTTTTTACTCACAATAGTCACTTAAAAAACCCACTCTTTTTTTCATTCGTATCTTATTATTCAGAAAGTCACCGTACTACGTTATTTTACTTGTTTACTACTTGTTAGATATCTGATAATTCTACTTCATTCTCGTTCATAATACTCGTAATCATTTAATCATTAGATATTCATTGGCGCGCGGGTACACAAATCATACCTGAATCCACATTCAAAAAGTCTTGAAATGAAATTTTGGGCAGCAATAGTTTTATTTCAATTTAACAGATGATTCAAAGTTAATGGACTTCATCAAAGTTAATGGCTGAGAGAGAACTCGCCTTCATTTAAGTTGTCAGGTTTTTTTTAAGTTATAGTAGTTTCTTTAATAAAGTATACATATGAAAGTGGCCTGGAAATCGTTTTTTTTTTTTTTTTTTTTTTTTTTTTGAATATTATTTTAAATATAGATTGACAATAAATTGGGATTCCAAATATAGATGGAATTTCACAAAGATTATTAATTTCATATATCGATTCATAGCCACAGTCACTCCTTAGAAAAGTACTTTGTTATTTGTACTTGAAGCTATTGATTATACTCTAATAAATGGGCTGACAGACGGGAGTCAGACATGAAAAATTCCACATGAATTATTGTAAATGATCTGGGAATTCGGCATTTGCAGTGCAGTCAGATATCCACAAATTCGAAAGACTTGCGATTCTCCTGAAAAAATATTAATTCTAATACTTAACTATAAAGTAAAAAAAATTTAAAAAATTAATGCAAAAATGAAATTTGCATGGAAATCAGTTTGCAAAAAAGAAACTTACTAAAATTATGTGTCTATGAAATTTTGGTTTATTATGGTCCTTTAATTGTGGTTAGGAACTATCCACCAGTTCGAAAATCATGCATATTCATAAATTAAAAGCTCATCAAAACGAGCATCTAATGCATTTGCTTATTTTAAAGTAAATTATCAAATCATGTTATCTTCATTCGATTTACATAATATCGAATACTGTGTTGACAAACTACATTAATATTAAATTTGAAATGTATATAAAATACAATTATCGGGTAACTGTAGATTTTCAAATATAATAATTAACTTTGTGTGTGTGATAAATCAATTTAAAAAATTTATCGAAATTTACTAATAGACTTATAACGCACAGAGTTGAGAATTCAATTTTTTATGCAAAATTACTTTTAATCTGATAATTTTTTATAATTTTTTATTTAAAATAATTATTTCATTTTCTGAGTTACCCCTTGAATTCTGTTAAAACGATAATAAAATTGAAAAAAGGGAAGAAAAATAAGAGAATAACCATTTTAAATGTACTTAACTTCTTTGCAAAAAAAAAAAAAAAAAAAAAAAAAAAGTTTCTCAACTGCTTCATACATTGAATTGAAGCTACATTTATCAATTTATAGATATAACAAATTGAGCAGCTATTATCCCTTTAATAGATCAAAAGTAATTTAAGAACTAAAATTGCAGTTCTCTTGAGCAGATAAAGAAAAAATTTAGATTACACAATCATATAAAAACCAATTTTCTCTTCCAGTTTTAAATTAAGAACATCAGTTCTGTGTTCAAAGGCATTTGTAGTTGACCTCTTTATTGTTGCAGTTACGCTTTCTTTAAACAATTCGAATAAGAAATATTAACTTTGAAGGCTGTTCGAAATCGTTTGCTGGAATAAAAACAATCTAAAGTGTCCTTAATCTTACAATTAGTTCTTTTCCCCCCATTGGCTGTCATTCCCTCTATTAGTTCTTCACTGTAAATATAAAACTTGCCAACTTATAGAATGGTGAATTTGATATATCATCAATCACTTTTGCCGTGTTGTCAATAAAAAAATCACATCTTATTATTTAATTCTGTTTCCCTTGAAAAGTTTCTGCAGAATCTGCTGATTATATGATAAGAGAAAAATGCTAACAGAATAATTTACTTTAACTTCATAACACACACTATCCAAGAACAAACGTACGTGAGAAAGCACCAGATCTGTACCTTAGACAATCGCAGATTATCAAGCTAAGTTTTCAAAAGCTCATTACAATATTTAGTGAGAAATTATGCATTAAGAGAACTTAGCTCTATTTTTTTAAGTTATAAAATACTAAGATTTGATAATTATCACACTGAAATATAAATAGACTACCAAATAGCTTGAAAAATGACAGAATATAAATTGCAGTGGGGAAGAGAATTCTTTAAAATTTAAGATAATTTGGATTATAATAATGCTCCAAATACATAATACATGTAGAGAATAAAATGATGCAATGTGCATAAAAAATATGAGAGAAAAATGAATAATAATAATATTAAAATTAATTATAAATAACAGTCATTGCTCTCATCACAGGCATATTTTATTGTATTCAGAATAATACTTTTATGATTAGCTGTATGCCTTTAAAAGTTAAAGTAATTTAGTATAAAGAAAAGCTAAACATCAAGATCTGTACAAAAATATTAATGTTTAGCTTACGTACAGGTTGCATAATTATATCATATAATCTAATAATTTGTGATAGAAGTCAATAATCTGTAAAAATATGCTTCAAAGAAATTATTAAACCAAAAATTTTTACAATGTTAATTTTAATTTAAAATTATTATAAATGTATTTATTTCTATTCTTTTTCAATATTTATTGACTCATTTAACTCATTTTAACAATTGTATTTCAAGAATAACCGGTTTCAAATTTTGAAAAAAAAAAAAAAAAGCGTCAACACCTAAAAAAAAAATCTATGCTTTCACTTGAGGAAAATAGAAATATTTATACATAATTGTATGTTTATCCAAACTATAGAAATACTATAGTTTGAATAAACAAGTAATTTTATCTCAAATATTATGATGGGTACTTGTAGATTGGTTGACTCAAATCTTCATTTCTTGAGAATCAAGTATTATTTAATAAGAAATTTAAGAAACTCCGATAAAAAAATCGGTGGATCTTTTAATATCTTATAAATTTGGGAGTAAAGTCCTGTAGCTTAACGTAAAAAATTCTTGAGGGAGAAGTTATAATACGGCAACGAATAGTTTCTCTTAAAGAGTTTAAATCAAAACCAGCTTGTTTTCTCTAGTCATGCAATTAAAATTAATCTCTGATGCAAGATAGCCCAATGAGAGGCCCAGATCTCAACTATCCATATCTGTTTTTTTGACCGAGGGCTCTGGGTTGCGAACCATTTGTCCCGTTAGATGGTCAGCCTAACACGAGAACCCCTGCGCTTAGTTCCCAACAATGCTTAGTACTCAATTTTATCGATCCGCTGAATTAATGAAATATTGAATCAATTTTCCCCAACCCGACAACAGAACTTCGAATCTATGCGATAAGAGCGCATAAAGCTACCACTACGCCCAGGCTCATCTAGTCATGCAACAAAATTCCCAAATATCTAAAATATGGAATGCATACAATTGCAAAGACATGAGACTTTATTATTGAAAATAAACAAATAGTGCAATAGTGCTTAACAATACATAAATTAATCGGTTTACATTTGCAAAAGAAATTTTTTACAGGAAATGTGATTAGTATTTAGCAATGAAAACAAATAAACTTTTTATTATTCCAATAATAACCTATTTTTCTATAGTCAAGTTGCAGGAGACTGGTTATTGTTCTACTTTATATAAACAGTTTGTGGTTTCGATTTCTATCCCGGACGTAGATGTTTGTAGTTGTTTAAAAAACACTTCCAGCGATCATTCCAGATTGAATTACAGCTCTTGTCCAAAAAAATTTCGGTAGTGAAGCAAACTAATCAAATTTCTTTTTTCTGATAAAATTTAAAAAATATTAGAATGTTTTATGTTATAAAAAAAATTATAAATACGGCAAGTTGAAGGATGGGATACATTATGGACTAGGAAAGTTTGAATAGTCAGAAGAAATGGATACGCCTTTATAAACAATCATTTTAGTATTATTGAATACCAAAAACTATTTGAATAATACTTTCCATAGTGTGTGAAAAATATTTGAAACTCATTCTACATTTTCCAACAGAGAATTCTTCCCATACATATTGAAAACGAATGTGTTTCGAAAATTGAAATGCATTCTATAGTTTTAATCTACTCATGTCAAACTAGAAAAGCATCCAAATTAGTAAATGTCAAGGCAGCTAAAAGGACAAATGGTAAACAGATTTGGAATATCAAAATGCTGAAACCATTATTTTATTTTATTTATTTATTTTCCCCCTTCCTGTGTTTGAAGGCCTGATATTTAACGTAGGAAATGTTTTGGATTCAATAAGCCTGTATTTCCATAATACTTTTTGAATTTTTTGCTTTTCTTTTAAAAAACAATTTAAGTTGCACAATTTTTAAAATATTTGTTTGTTATAAGAATTATTGAATAAATAATTTAATTCTGTATTTGAAATATTATTTTTAGTTTAAAGAAACGAACTCATCATTTTGTGATATGTGACATTATATGTATAATAAAGATTATCCGAAAAAATTTATGTGAAGAATTTCATTTCCGAAGAAGTTGATGTGGAAATGTGAAAAATGTCATTTCGGAAGCAATATTTTATCAATCAAAATCTGTTTCTTTCTTAAGGCCGTTGCACCTGTAAAACAGAGACATTTAGTCTTTTTAGTCTCATCTAAAGCAACAAACATAAGCTGAAGGCAAATGTATGACGTCAACACGAAACTTAACATATTGTAGACGAAAAGGACAGGTGATCAGGCTTAGACGAACACACGATTTGCACGCACAGCCACGTAGTTTTTGAATTGCCATCTGAAGAGCGCAGGCTATTAATCAAATTTATTAATTGCTAACCGTTGTATTGTTTAGAAGCATTTACTGAGGTGAGTTACTTCTATTTATAAACATTGCTAAGTAACACAAAGTATAAACATGACTCTAAAAATTGCATAAATATGCTTTTGAGTAAAAAAATCAATTGCAAATAAATTTTGCACTTTCATACATTAACTTATTGTATAATATTTTGATAATTTCAATAAAATTAGACAAAAATATTTATCTTTATTTTTTTGATAAATTTTTATTCAGAGTAGATATAAAATCAAATTTATTATACCTTTTCCTACATAAATAAAAATAAACTACTTATATTTTTTATGATATATTTATAAATTAATCTTAATTCTTTTTTAGTTGAAAAGTTCATGTGAATTCATTTCTTGTCCAACTAATAAACATTATATAAAGCAAGATAGAATATATTATAAACATACTTAAATTGAACTTAGTGTATATTGTAATGTTCTACTATAAATATCACGTGATTTTTAGATTTAATATTCAACCAATTTATAAGGAAAAAAGTATCTTCTCTTGCTTAGGCAATGGATCTAAGTTTTTTAAGTTTTTGAATCCTAGACATTTAACTCATATTATTCCAAATAATGAAGTGAATGTATGTGATTTAACAATGTTTTAAAATAAATATTTATTATAAATATTACTAGTTTATGTACTTTTATTCTAAAATTATCCCGAAATATAAAAAGATTTTATACATACTGTTACATCTTACGTAAGAGTTTCTTCATGTAAAATATAATAAAAATTAATTTTTTTACATTAAACACACATAGCCAATGCCAATTGTGAACATTTAAGAATTTTTAAAAACAGCATAATTTTTAATTAAATTTCAAAAACAACTAAACTTACCATATCATTCACGTATACGTTATAAAGCTCTTAATTTAATGGAAATAAAATTATCAGGCATATATAAATAAGTAACAATAAATATAGAATGCAAGTATGGACTTATTTGATATGGAACTGTTAAGTTAATTTTTGTGTTATTCAAATTAAATACTAATATTACTGCTGTTATTATTATATATTTATAATTAGCTTTTTTAGACAGAAATATGTAAATTCATTTTAAAATAGATAATATTATCGAACAGGGATGAGATGATTTTTTGTCACTTATTCTCTTAAACTAGTATTGTGCTATAAAAATTCTATTAATACCAAAAATTTTAAATTCTTATATAATGCATTATCAAATAAGGGATCGAAATAGTTTTTCTGAAATATTTAATTCGTCTGGTTACTTAAAGGAATGTTGTTTCTCTAGTGCGTTTTCTAACTTTATACAACCTAATAATAATGGATTTATATGTTTCTTTTTAATATTTTTGTTTTAAATAAAAGATCAGTTAGCAACAGCAGTAAAGATTTTATATGCATTCTTGACATATTAAACAGATATAAAAAATTAAAATGTGAGTTAAAATCATATTTCCACTCATAATAATCTCATTAGTTCAGTTCATTTTTCATTAATGTTTCCTTCATTTTTAAAAATTACCTTCATTTGATATCTTGCTAATACATAAAGTCCTTCGTTGTAGTATGTGGACAATTCAAAACAAATTTTATCGTCATATGATAGCTGTTAATGAAGTATCCAATGGCTCGTTTATTCTTTTTTCCACCATCTTTTTTCCTGTCGTCTTTAATATTTCATCTCATTTTTTATAAATGAGCATATTTCTATTCGAACAAAATAAAAAAAAACTTTTCTAATGTTGTTTTTGGTTATTCACTCATTTCTCTCATAAATCTTACTGCTTTTTTTTTTTTTTTTTTTTTTTTTTTTTTACTTTTGAAGAATGTTTTAGAAGTTGAAATTTATAACTTTCCACAAACTATTACAGAAACTTGTTAAACATATTTTTTCTAAATATGTTTAACAAGCTTTCATTTCATGCTTTTATTAACTTCACTAAATGTTTTATTCGAAAAAAAAATTTCTTGAATTTAAATTGTTATTGTAGAAAATTTTCAAATCTTTCAAATAAATTCCACGCAAAAAGAAAGAAAAAGAATAAAAATTCTGGCTGAATTTAATTGATGATAAAGACAATTTATTTAAAAACAGTTTATCTTATTATTATTAATCATTACAGTCTGTTACAAGTCACGGGCATTTCCCCAAGTTCGTTCTTTCCATCTTACTCTATCCGGTGCAATAGCTCCCCATCTGTTCACTCCCATCAGAGCTTGCATCCTCTAGCCATCTAGTAAGTGATCTTCCTTCTCGGAGTTTACCCTTAATTCTTGAAAAGGTTATCTTTTAGTTGGATATACATTAACTCTACATATGTGACCTAGCAATATAGTCTGTAAAGTGTAAATAAACATCGTTATAAAAATGCGATTTTTAAAAACATTCTACTCCATTAAAAATTATCAATTATAATTTGGAATCATACAATCAAATTTAAATACAAGTAGCAAAAATAAGCATTACAAGTGAAAAAATATTGCTAAACTGTCAATTTTTGACGAGATATTCTTATTTTATAATATCTTAAATTTCCCCTTTGCTTAAAAATAGCATATTCGAGACCTCCGCTCTCACATTTATAAAAACTTTTTTAAAAAAATACGGAGCATCCTTTCATTTTATATGCTCACACTAACTAATGAAAGACTTATAAAAATTCATATGACAATATAATAACACTCAGTACCTCATGCGTATCTGTTGAATTAATTTTTCATAATTTGTACATTAAATTTTAAAAAAATAATTAGTGTTGCATTTATTGAATTGTGAAATTTATTGAAAACAATTCGTCATATTTTTTATTAACGTTGTTTAGAAACATCTATTTGAATCGAGATGTTACGATAAGCAATAATTTTGACAATAAATATCAGAAACAAGTACTTAGAAACTTGGCAAATAGAGAAATTATCAATTTGCATCTACTGCCAATGTATTAAATAACAAAACAGTGCATGGATGTACTTTCTCTCTCTTTCTTGTCTTTGTCCTTTCTTTGTGAGTGTGTGAATGGTTGCCTACCCTATAAACGGGTACCTATGGCATGTGTGTACTGAGGAAGTCGGACTCCACACCAAATATGGTTCAGTTGGAAAAGTGGAGCAGCGCACCCCATATTGCCAACCTGGCTGGCACACGACAACAACAATAAAACAGTGTTTTCCAACATCTATGTTACGAAATTTTCTCAAACGAATTGTATAAATTTTAAATTCGGTCTGGGATTGTAATATGTTTCCTTCAAAACAGTTTTGCTTATTTAATCCCTTACCAATAGAATAAAAAATTAGTTATATTTCGGGATAATGCCTAGGAAAAATACATCTGTATTTTTGTCTGTATGTATTCGAATAATAAAACGAAAAATGTCTGTTAACATAAGTATGAAAAAAATTTAGTCTTAATATTTTAAACTATTATTTAATATTTTAAAAAATGTATTAGAAAGTATTTGTGAAATGCAATATTTTTCATCTGAAGAAAATTTTTGGTGTTTGCTACAGCCCGATGGGAAAAGTTGCTTTTCTTGTGTGCAGAACGTACCTGTCCACCTATGACGGTCATGCTGAGAGAACGTATTGTGTGGGAGTCATAATATTCTAGACATTGTGGAAGTTTGAAGATTTCTAACTCAAGGGTTGACTTTACAACTCGACCATATTACAAAATTACGGGGCGGTTACCGTGTTCAGCGGTATCTGTCGCCAAGAAATAGTCAAAAATATATGAAACAAAAAAATACAAGAATATTTTTAACGTAACAATTAAAACTTTGCCCTTTAATTAAACGGGAAAATTATTGTACATTTTCACAGAAAATATCTAGACAGACCTGACACTATCAAAAGACTTGTTTTTTTTATAAAGTTTAGTTTTTAATCTTATTACTTTTTTATAAACACAAGTTAGGATTTGAAAAAAAATTCCAGAAGCAAAGCTCAGTTGAGAAGGATTGATTTGCACCCCGCCATTTGTTTTCAAACTTCCCCTATGCCTTCCAGGAAACATTCTTATCTTGAGGGCATAAGGAATATGAGGTCAAAGGTTAAAGAGTACTATTCCACCCCTTTTTTCGTTGAAATAACCTCCTACACGAAATATATGGGGTTTTTTTTATTTTTTATTTATTTTTTTTTTATTATTATTATTATTAAAGGAGATAATTTAAAAATATTTATTTACTCAAAAAATACGAAAATAATATAATACAAAATAATATATTTCTTAAAATTTAATTTCAACATTATTTAGAATTAGCTATTTCATAATATTTTAAAAATATTTTATAGAAATTGAATTTCAATTTGAATTTGAAAACTGGCAAAACAAATTCGATCGTTGAACTGAAGAAATCAATTAAGAATTCAAGTTCAAATGCATAAAGAAAGAAATTAATGAGTGTATGTGGTAATTAGCTCATACATATAATTAATTTCCTACTATTCATTTTGAGAGAAATAATTGCACTTTTTTTGTTGTCTACATTAAGTGTTTAATTGGTTTTTATGACCAGACTTTTCATACTGATCTTCATCTAAATGAAATACAATCTTAAATGGCATAAGTAATGAATAAATTGGCATCTATCATTCAGGATTCTCATGTTAAAAAACTCATTTACTCAATGACCTCAATGAGTTTAGAAGTTAATGACCCGCAATTTTGTTCCTATATTTTATTTCTTTTATTATTTTTTTATCCCTACTTTTCTCAGCTGTCAAGAAAATGCTGAGACCGTGAAACAATTGTTGTGTCTGGCGTATGAATGACTCTTCTGAGTAAAGTTTTTGTTTTCTGGCTAGATCTTTCAAAGGGCTGACGAAGATCGCTAAAAAAGCCGGGTCGAAAAAACATCTCTTATTTCGTGACAGTGGTCTGTATTTGTGGTTTAAGTTCGATTCGCTTCTCTGGTTTCTAGTATCAATGTCCTAAAAATAATAAGACAGTAAAAGCAATGTTCTACAATGATATAACCAAAGAAACTCCTACAATGTAACAAATGAGCATTGAACATCATACGTACAATTGTAAATACTGAATATTAAAAAAGAAACAATTTAATAATAATTATTAATGATGATATGATAGTAATATCAGCTACTATAATATATAATATCGTTATTTTTAACCATAAATATAAACATAATAGAACTTTCAAAATTGTTTTATTTTTTATTTGTTTTATTTTGTTTTTTTTAAAATTGTGATTATATAGATATTAATACCTTTAAATGTTACAATTTTTATATTTTATCCATCGACATATGATTGTTTCATAATACTTTAATGTGTTATAAAAGCTTCTTCAGCAAATGACGAATTCCTTTAAGCAAATGATGAATTTTTGATGTCATTATTTTATTAATCATTTTACATTATTATATTTACAATATTCTCACATTTTTAAGCAGTAATTACACATAAAAATATTCTAATACAATATAAATGATAGTATCATGCGTTTTATAATTGTTATTTTCTAGAAATTAATAGATTTCGAAATTTTCGATTTCCCATGAGTTGAATATTTTCCTAGAAAACGCATTGCATATGAATAGATAAACGAGATAAACATGTATTGACAAAAAGTAGCCAAATTCCTACTGTAAAAGTCTAGCACTTTGCTTTGTTTACAAAGAATTTCACTATCTCTACGGCTTAAGTGAATTTGTTTTTGTTTACTGTTTTCTTATCTTCGCATTTCACTTAATTAACAGCTGATAAAGTACATCCTGTTGTCTCAAGAAATTTCTTATAGCCCCATGTTTGTCAAACGTATATCTTTAATAATATTGATTGTTTGGTCAAACTGAAAATACAAAATTAAAAACTTCTTCTAAAAATTATCAAAATCAAAATTATAAACTTCTCTTCTTCAGTGTATTGCAAGAAAGCATGCATTATTTCTTACTTTCTATGTAATTTCCAGCATAAACTAAGAAGTTAATAGATTTAATATTTTTCTTGACATTTAAATGTATGAGAACAAAACGGGAAAATTCTGACTCGATGTATTGAGTAGTTATCAGTCACATGTTTCATTAATATTTATATTACTATATACTAGTAATCATGTACTACATAATTGATAATGTCTACATTTTAGAGATTATAATTTAGATTAATGTATATTTTCTACATATCTTGTAAATAATGCGGTATATTTAAATGTTGCAAAATAAAATAAAACGTTAACAAATTTTTTGAGAAGAAAGATATATAATTCTTGTGTTTGTGCATATAATCTACATAAGATACATGCATTTCAATGAGTTTAAAGAAGTTAGTAAAAAATTAGTTTTATCTTGCCTCCAAATTCTTACTATTTTATTGAAATTCAAATTTTGAGTAACTCTTATCTTAGATTCAATACTTTCTTAATAAATAGTTCTGAAGGATAAATTCTAATCTAATTTCATAATAAAGATATTATGAATCAAGTATTTTCCTGAATCCCAAACTTTATAAAATCAACCTCATAAATCATTTATGTGATAATCAAGAAAGCTGTTCAACTTTTATCAGTTAATGTTAAAAGTTTTAATTTAAAAATAATTCCAAAATTGTTCCAAAAGGAGAGCAAATCAAGCAATTTTTAAGTCCATTGATAAAAAGTGAAAAAAAAGAAAGTTTAAACATAAATGTAAGAACAGTAAGAAGCTATTTATTATATAAGATAAATATAACAATATTGATCAGAAAATAGACAATATTAATAAAAAAATACTGCATTTCTATTTCATATATTATTAGAATTATTTGTTATTAAAATAATAAAATAACAGTTTTGAAAATTAAGCGATATTATATTTCTATATTTATTAAAAAAATGAACTAAATTTTAGTTTCTTGCAAAGTTTTAAAGTGTTTTACGAGATCATTTAGGAATTATAATGAAAAGAAATTGCATTCAATCAATATTTGGTAAATTAATCAATGCAAATTAAATTATTCTTACAATAAATAACATAATTAATGAAATATATTTTCTATCAACAATTTCCTTGCAAAAGTGATGCAAGTATTTTCATCAAATTTTAATGTGCTATTAGATTTAAATTTCTAAGATTCAAAAACTATAAAATAAAAAATATTTGTAGAATTTTAAATCTTTTTCAAGGATACATGGTATCGTTTGTTCAATATTTATTTGAAACATTTGCCCAAAAAAAATTTTTTTTTTAATTTTTATAATGGAAACTAGTTACAAGAATGTAGAAATAAATTAATTTTTGGGTAGAAAAATGAAAAGAAGTAAACTGTCTTTGCAGTTATAAATCATAGCACACATTTTTTTCTTTCAGATAATTAAAAACTGGTTGGTAATACCCTAATATTTTAACAACCGGTTCCACTGAACTACGGCAAACCAGCTGAAAGTCAAACTAGTATCGAAGTAACCTGTTTTCTTAGGAACGATTTCATAGATATTAAAATTTCCTCTGTGAGATAAAATTTTCAGATCACTAAAACCAACAGACTGACAAAATTTTTTTAATAAAAAAAAATTTTTTTTTAGATGTTCAATTTAATGAAGACTGTAAACATAGCAGAAGTTTAAATCAAGCAAGACAATTTTCTGGAAAATCAAGATAAATTATATTAAGGGTTGAATCAAAATATTTTGCCACTCAATTTTTAATTAATCAGTTTTGAAACATAATGGCTTAAAAATATTTAAGGAATAACTGATACTGCTCGAATGTCATGCTAAGAATATTTTGATATTATTTTTTCAATGTCATATATTTTTTAAATAAATGTATTTCGAATTCTCAAGCTATTATTGCTAATCATTTATAACAATGACAGAGATTTTTAATGCAAAATCTCCAATTCTTCCTATTTAATATATCTAATGATTAGAGTTTTTTATACCAGCAGATGGCAGCACTAAAAGAAATTTTAATTCTCAATAATTTCAATGGAGTTTGTATAATACGAAACTTCACTTAAATCAAAAATTTAATATGCATATATGTATTTCATATTTTACATTAATATTTTCATTTCAACTTATCAGAAATAAACTTGTTTTACTTTTATAAGCACATTTGGCTGCTTCTGGAAGAAATGTAAACTATATACTTTTAACGAACTTTTAAATAAAAGTGCTCTTAAAAAAAGACTTTCAACATGTAAATACTTTAATATAAAATTAATTTAATCGAAATTTCTAAACATAAATTTATTTTTCTTAATACGAGCTAAGTCTAAACTTTTCTCCATATAAATGAAAACATTTTCCATTTATTTTTTAACTTCTTTCAAAACAGCAAATTAGAGATTAGAAAAAAATTTTAATTTAATTTTCTGTTTAATAAAATATTTTTTTTCTATACGAATTTTTACCAGGATGTTTCACTGTCAAACATTCATTAAAAGTTTTCTTTTTCTTTTTTTTTTTCTTTTTTTTTTTATAAAAGTTAAATTTCTATTTTAAATGCAAATTATGAAATATTGCGCTGCTTCAAGTAATGAAGTGAGTTTTACCCATTATTGATAACAAAATATGAAATCTTGTACGCATAAACAAAACCACAATTACTTATAATTGTTTTACCCATTCCAAAGAATTACCGGAAACAGGGAAACTGAGTTCCAAACTGACACTTTTCTATACATGGACAGCCAAGTCCACTGTCATTAGAATTTGATGAGTTTCGTATCACTCAGAAGATGCATCCGGCGGATATAAGTGTCGCAATTTCGCGCTAATATTTTAATTTTTGTCAAATAAGGAACTTCTCTTAACTATTCGAAGAATCATGCCTAATATCCATTTCAAGGAAATCAACTGCTTATAACATTTTCTATCATTAAATATTAAATTTTTTTTTAAATTATTGAATATTTTTATACTATATTCTGTCAACCGAATATATTAGTACATTAAAAAGTCGTACGTAATGAGTAAAAAATTGAAACAAACAATTTTCTAAGTATTTTAATCAAAATTTCTCTGTATATGCTCAGCTATAAGCGAGAAAGTGCTTTTCAAAAATACCAAATATTTAAACTAACTTAATTTGCTTGCATATAATTTAAACACGTGTTATACTTATTTATGTTACCATTATTTAGGTAAGATACATTTATTATATATTTGTTGTTGAACTTGGGCATAAGAATCGATAAGTTTCAGGGAAAAAATATCTATTAACAGAATTATTTATTTAACTAGATATACTATTGAAAACACTTTAATTCCTACCAATTTTACATTCTCAGAAAGTATTGAATTTTTTTCACTTGCAAATATAATGATACGAACTTGATTAAGATTATATTCACGTTTGGAAGTGTGATCTATTTTTACATCTGTAAAACTGTCGCATTTCTATTTACCATCTCTCTATTTCTATTTTTGCATTTTAAAATTGTGCAAAAATTTTTTTTCACAAAAAATTTACCTTAAAAACAGCAGAATCATTATAAAAAGTTTAAAAAAAAATGTTAAAAAATTAGTTAATGATCAATCTTCCTTTTCCGAGTCTTAGACTAAAAGTTTAGGAATTATTTATTATTTATTTATTTGTGTTGTTGTAAATGCCTGTAACTAACAATGGATGTCGGTTGGGCCTAGTATATTACAATTTGTAACATGCTTGGATACAAACACTCAGAATTTGGGGATAAATTAAAAAAAAAAAATTAAAAGAATATTTACATTTAATATACTTCATCTTCTTCTACTTACACAGAACTTTTTTGATTTGATCGTAATAGAAAAATGGTTTTCTGAAAAATACCAAATTTAATCCAGATTATTATTAAAGAATTGCAGTAACAATTATGTTCTATTTTGCAAATATAATAATGTGAGGAGTTAACGTTTCCCATCTTAAAGTGCTTAAATATGGTTCATTATTTATTTATAATCTTCTAAAAAAGTCAACACGTTGTGGATATTTAAAATGTATTGATAAAGATCTTGAATAATCTTGTTAGAATTGCAGTTATTCTATGTGAAAAAAATATTTTATTTGATTTGAAATTTGATTGTAAACATAAATAATCTTGATACATCATGCTTCTACAATAGACAGAACAATAAGCAATTCTATTTCACGGAGGCATGCACCAACAACATTTTAAAAAGCCTCTCGTGAAATCTAAAAAAAATTTGCCTCCATGTAGTTAAAAATGCTATGTAATATGATATAAAATGAAATAACATTAAGAAGGGGTTAAATAAACATTATTATTTTTTTATAAGATATACTTTTTGAGTTTTTGTTCTTAAAATGTGTTTAAATCATTTAACATTGAAGAATTATAAAACTGAAAATAATAAAAAATAAAAATTATCCTTTTTAGGTTTAAAAAAACTAGAGCTTTAATATTAAGGCCAAATCTAATTCAAATAAATTTTTCTTCACTTTATTGTATATAATATGTAATTGTAGAATAAATTATTATTATAGCACTGCAAGAAGGCACTGATATATTCTTTTCAAAATTACATCTTTTCTGTAGGATGGTATTTATTCTTACCTAAGCTTAAATGAAAGAACTTTTTTATTAGTATTATGCATATATAGACATTCTAAAAATAGTTTTTTCTATCAAAGGGAGAGAAAAGGGGTTTGGCGAAATTTGGCGACAATTTAAAAAAAAACAACCCTCGCGAGTGTATAAAAAAATCACTAGTTTTCAAAGTGACTTCCTGTGCCAAAAAACGGCTGTGACGACAGAACGCGGCAAGAATTCGAAATTATTTAATTCAAAAATTTAACCGAAATTTCTAATATTTTTTATACTTTCGAGTTAATAGAGAGAGAAGTGTCAGCATAGTAATCTACATAATTTTATTTATTGTAATCTGACTAACCAAGGAAAACTCGAGGTGAGCCTATATGTTTTTAATATTATTTCTAGGTCAACTAATATAATATGCATTAAATCATCCGCATTTGTCGCCTAAAGGGATGCAGGAAATCATTATTCTTCATTTAATTTTCAGATTCCTCTTCATTATAGACTCTAAATCATTAAACTAAAAACTTTTTTTTTAATTTTCACTCCTATTCGGAAAACATCAATGAAAAAATTAAATGCTAGATATTCACGTTCCATACAATATTTTTTGATATAAATTTACATATTATTTTACTGCTATTAAAAATATTTAGCTTAAGCGAATGTTCTCTCAAAAATTTATTAATTTAATTTTCTTTCTTTGAAAATATTATTTTTCTTTAGATACTATCTTTATAATACATTTATCGCAATTGAATACATATCTGTACAATCGACATTAATTTGATCTCTTAATTCATGGATTTCGAAGTCTAAGTACTATAAATCTAGAAAATTCATTAGTATACATGTATTTGAAGATTTCTGTGTTCACTTTTTAAGATATTATTAGTGTTTATATATTAGTTTGATTGAACTTAATTAAACTTGGCACAACTAAGTGTAGAAGTAGTGTGATATACATGGATACCACAGTAGTGGAGGGCTGAATATAAGCTAATCTTAAAAATTATTGATATTTATGACTGGAATGGTTAGATTTTGTAGATAAAGCTAACCATAGTGGAAAATTTGGGATTTGATCACGTATGAAACTAATGCATTCTTAATTCGATTGATTATTCAAAAACTCTTTGTGAGTTTTATTGATAAATTACTAATATATTTTTAAGCTTTACATATCAAACAAATTATCCATTATCATCAAGAATCATTAACTTAATAATGCGTAAAAATAAGTTGATTTTTTTTTAATTAAACGTTTTTTACACTCCTTGAATTTATGATATTATATGTACCACACAGTGAATTTTTTGCAAACTATTATAAAAATACCTTATTTATTACTTATGTATTCAATATATTATACAATTAATCACTATATTATATATAATATTCACATTTCTCTCTAAGTTCCGCTGAGTTTTATAATATGTCATTATAAAAGAAAATTTGCAGTAATGTGGATATATTTTAAACAAAAATATTCTGTTAAGATAAATTTTTTTTTTTAAAATTTTTAAGGCTAAATTTGCTTTAATTAAAAATTTTCTAGAGATGAAATAATCTATTTATATAAATATTTAATATTTTATTATCTGATTTACTTAGGTAAATATTTCATATGAACATAATAATTACATTATCTTTGCATAGAGTTTTTGGTTAGCTGTATATAAGTACATTGTTTTTTAAGATGATATTAATGTCAGATTAAAACAATATTTTCTAACTTTCCTGAAAAAGAAACATTTTGAACTTTAAAAACTTTCATCATTTTTAAATCATAAATCTTAATTTTTAAAATTTGAATTAATGTTCCTCTATATTCTAGAAAAAGCAATGGAATCATAATGAATAACAATCTGTTATTTTAACTAATATTATTTGTTTCATCGACTTTTTTTTATTACTATGAAAACGTTCACACCATTAAATATTTACTAACAGAAAAATTCCAGTTTATTGATTATTAGTAAACAAGTTTTGTAGAATGTTAATAACATAATCAAAATTTTATTAAAATTTATTAGTTGTTGAAAATAAATAGCTGAAAAAATATGTGCAAGATTTAATATTATTTTTCGCAAAGTAACAAATTTTACCAAGATAAAATCTAAATCTTGTAGGAAAAGATATTCTTAGTTAGTGATGACAGTAACAGTAATTTAACTGTTATGTATTGAAGCTCGTGTAGTTAATAGTTTTTTTATCTGTTAATCTAATAAATTTTTGCCCATTTAAATTTCCTTGCTATTTCATTTTGAATACAATGAAAATTCAATTTATTTAAGTTTTCTAATTTGTTTAACTTTCATAGCTTTTTTAAATCATGCTCACAAAGATTAAAATTCTAAGAGAGTAAGCTTCTATTTTGATTGATAAACTGTGTGTGCACGAATTAAATAAAAATGTTTTTCAATCTTACACGAAAACCCTATGACTTGATGTCACGCCTTTAAATAATTTTACCAGTTCCTTACCAAAGGGGCATCTTCATGTTATGATTTCCCCATTTTAATATTTGCAGTTGTATATTCCACTATTAAAATTACTTAATGAAATATTATATAATTTTGATAGATATAAAATATCAAATTGTAGATTATTTAATCTTATAAAATATGAAAAGTATAATTGATATTCTATTTCAGTATTGTGCACTTTATGCATGAATATTTTAAGTTTGAAAAATCTCTTATATTAAATGTTAGCAGTGTTTAGGTTTTGAAATATTGCGTGACATTGTGTATCAATATTAAGTACTTAATTTATTAATAATAGTAACAGAAAAAAAAATTAACTTTCTAAAACTTTTTTCGTTTAATAATTTTATTATTTAAAAACACTTAAGTCTTAACATTAAAAACTTTTTAAATTTAAGTAATAACGCTTTACATTTGAGTATTATGTTTTCTTTGTGTAATTAAAAAAGTTCCTTTTTACATTAACCGTTTAATAAAATTGTATTTAATTTATGAACACTTATGAATTCTGTATTTATCAATAATTATAAATCTGAATTATGCTTCAAACTTTATGTGCTGTATATATTTGAAATAAAAAAAAATTCTTAATTTTTCGTAGGTAAAAATGTTTTTTTTATGATAAATTCAGTATAATTGGTGAAGAAGATAAAATATTTTATGATAAACCTAATGTATTTGTTAATCATAACTGCTATCTGATAAATTATTAACGTTTTTTCGGAAAATTCGGATTGGAAAAAATATTTTGGTTACCATTCCGTAAAAAAATTTAAAAAACTTTAAAAATAATTTTTTCTGCAGTGTTTTTATAGCGTGCTCCGTTGAAATAATAATATTGTGTCTCCTTTACACAAAAGCCCTTCAACTCCTTTTCACATAAAATATTTCACTCAGAAAAATAAAATAAAATACAAAAAACTGTGACGTCACGATTCATAAAGAACAAATAGCACAGTGACGTCGACTGTGATCAATGTGGTTGATTCTTTGCTAAATAATGGTTCCATCTCGCATTTCTATTGGTTGTAAGTTAAAAAGGGGAGTGAACTACTAGCCAGTTCAACAAGTGTCCTCTTACGCAGCCGCCATTCCAATTTCGACACTGTGTGGTGGACGATTGAATCGTTTCGCTGAAATCAGAAAAGGATATTCCATATCCCTCTAACATCTGGCTTAGCTTTTAGTATTTTAATATTGTGGGACAAAGGTAAGATAATGATTTATACTTTTGGTACTTCTATTAGTTATTTAGCACGCTGTTTAATAAAATAATGATGAAATGCATAGTGACGTTATGGACGATGCATTCCTGTGCGTTTACCAAGCTGGACCGGTTTTGCCCAGTGGTCTGTTAGGATGGTTGTCCTAAAATAATGGCTAGCAATGTTGAATTTTATTTTTATGCAATGGATTAAAACAAATTTTTACACCGTTTAATTAAGAAATACTACAGTAGTTTTAAATTTTCATTGAAAAGTAAATTTTTATAAAAAAATATTTTAACTAAATATTATTTTGCATATATTGGTTTATAATAGTTAGATTTGCTCTACAGTGTTAGTACTAGTTGTAAACTTGTAATCAATTTTCATCCTTAAATTACAAAAATCATTTTAAGTTTATAATAGAGCTTTGAGGAAGTGACTGCTTGTATATGAAAACTATATATGTATGTTTACATTTTATTTATTTCAAAATTATGCATTTGTAAATGATACATCCCTAAACGTGTTTACTTTCTTTCCCACGTGTTTGCTGATTAAACACAATTATTGAAACGTTGTTTACATTATATATTAAATGTTTCAAAATTAATATAGCATATTAAACACTTAATGCAAATTGTTAAAGGCAAAACGATTATGTAAATTATTTCTACAAACAACGAGGATATCAGTATTTGCTGTGTTTATCTTTGCACAAAATTATTCTAAATATTTTCGTCTGTTTTTTTATTGCTTGTGCCTTGTTATTTTATATACTTATAAACATAGTCTTTATAACTCTTATGAAAACGTATTACAAACATGAATGTAAAATTACTGAATATTTTAATAAATTGAAATGATATATTTCGTAATTCAATCTAAGTAATGGAAATGTATAAAAATATAAATTTGTTAGAAACGAATAATTTAGTTTAAATTTCTTTTATCTTAACATAGAATATTTATCTTCATATTAAATTGGAATTGTAACTAAAAGATATCCCTTGTTTCTAAATGTCATTTAATTATAACAAATGACATCTAATGTTATTATTTTGTTGTAAATGTAAATCTTAAAAATGATTATGAAATCTTATTCCAATTGTCTTGTAAAGAGATCTTGAAGTTATAATTTTTATTACAGTTGTAAATGTCTTGTTATTCTTTAAAATTTTGAAGGAAAATACCAATGTTTTAATTATAGTTGCTTATAAGTAGGTCACAAATTTTCTAATTTATTTTAATTATTAAAAGATGTTTCAAAGCTTTAACCTGCTATGTTGTAAAGTGTTTAAGGTTTTTCTTCCCTTTTTGTTAAAAAAATCCTGTAACAAATAGGGTCACTTTACTTTGTCTGTATATCATGTTGATCATCTTGATTTTCATTAAATTTTATTAATCTATAATAAAGATCTATATTAATAATGGATTATATATATATTTAGCAAGTATAGCAATTCATCTTTTTATGATTATAAAAATTGGTTTTGTAGTAATTGCAAAACTTTATATTTTCACACCATTATATAGTACATTTGTCATAAATATAGAGGTAATGTTTCATTTGCAAATATTGAAATGCTTCATAGAGACTTTTTAACTATACTTCTTTGGCTTCCTGTTCAACAATATATAGATTCGGTTTCCATATTAGGTTGTAGTGCATGGCTATGGTGGCTCGAAAAAACGATTGCTGTAATTAATCCTCGTGTACAAAAAATTAATGTTCTGTAGTAACAACCCATAACAAGCTCAATGTTTGTAATGGTTGGATTTCCCCACTTTAAACTGCATGATTGGTCTCTCTTGTATGTGAAAAATGATCCTTCATCAAGTGAAAGAAAGAAAACAAAAATTTATATAATTTTGTTGTGTCTGAAACATGTCTTGTAAGTGAGGGTTCATGGCCTAGTAGGGGAGTTGTATTCTTGTGAATGAAAAGCTGATTCAGTTCCTGTTTTTATTAAAAGAAATGATTTCCTTGTGCTCATTAGTTTGATTACGCTTAAGAAATTTTCTAGTTTTTTCCCTTGCAACTTGTATTTTGACAGCATGTTAAAAATTCCTACCACAGCTCATTGTTATTTGCTTGGCTACTACCAATATTATATTTCTACTGTAAGTTAAATAGATCAAAAGCATTCCTCTGTTCAATTACTATTATTTTAATACAATATATTCTTATGTTTTAGTTTTTATACTTTTACTGCACGTGATCAGTTTAAATTCTTTGATTCAATTTGGAGAAATCTTATTTTAGAGTTTATTCTAACTAGTAACATTTTTATTCTCCTAGCACAAGTAGTTTGTTTTCAGTTTTATTCTTTTTTTCTGTTTACAATTGGTAAATAAGTTATATATTCTTCCCTACTATGCTAGTAAACTGTTTCACTCAGACAAGTACATGTTCATATACAAGCTATAAGAACTGAAATAGTTTTAACTATTTTCATTCATGAAACTTGTTTTTTGATGCATCCATAATTAGAAAATGTCATGTTCTACAACAGGCTAAGTTTTTGAACAATCTTAAGTGTTTGTACAATATTTATAAATATTTCTTAAAAGTTGCGAATTATTTCAGTCATAATTCATTGCTTAAAACTCTAAAATATTTCTAAAATTAAATTTGGTATCAAAACTAAGTATACAAGTTGCATGCTTGTGGCTCTCTCTGAATAGGTGATTTTTTCAAAAATTTAACTTCTGCAATGTTGAATTTAAAATAGTGTTAATATTTATTTGTAATTTGGATTTCTTATAAATAATTAAATAACATTATACGTCCACTATTATAATATTTCCTCAGCAGTTGTAAGAAGGTAATTTACATGCTGTAAATATTAAATGTACATAAGGTGTATTTACATTATGAATTTAATTTATCTTATTTCACCTACTCATGAGTTTGTAACTTGTGATTCCCAATAGTTACGTGACTATTCTAATATTCGTGAAGAGAAGTATTTTACTAGGTTCTGCAAAGTAGCGGCAAATATAAATCATTGAGGTCATAGTCCGACGGGCAAGATGTCATGGTTATCTTTTCCGTGCACTCTCATAAATTCCGTGATCTGTTTACAAAACATGGTTGTAAATCACATTTTGTACCGCGTGGTTTTCACTGAATTTAAAGATTACAGTCGGCGACTAATCCCCTTAATGTTATCACATTTGTTTTAAATATTTGCACTTCACCGAATGAAACTGAACTTTGGTCTCTTGTCGTAAATTAAGGGCGTCGTAAAGAAATCCCATTTTGCTATTAACATTTTTAA
>JAPDSC010016152.1:358122-392937 GCA_026290005.1 Latrodectus geometricus | reverse complement strand
ATATGGAATATTATGTTCAGCAGAACGTGAAATGAAATCTTCTGACAAACGGTTTCTAATCGAGTTTTTAATGTTATCGACCTCTGAAAACAATGACTAGCAGGCATAAGTAAATAAAAATAAGGTTAAAATAACATGAATCAGATTTTTCAAACAGTAGAATGTATATAATAGAATTCCATAGAGCCAAAATTTTGTCAAAGGGTTTTTTTTTTTTTTTTTTTTTTTTTTTTTTTTTTTTTTTTTTTTAGTTCTATTGCTCATTAATCTTTCTGTTTCAATCAACTTCTACTTTTTTTCCTTGTTTCAATAAATATTTTAATCTATATTGTACTAGATTTGAAATCAGCCTCAATTCCTATTCAATTTCCAACCAATCGAATTGAGACAAGTTCAATTTATCAAATGAAATCACATCACACATGGCACATAATAATCTTGAAATTCTGTTACATTTATTATCTTGCGCTTTTTGCTAAACTAGTCATGTTAAATAACAGTGGAAAATCATAAATATAATGTAAATAAATCAGATAAACTTTTACAGTTATGATACGAGATTTAGTATGAAAGTGTAAACAAACTATGTAGTGCACTACGCAACTAAATATGAAGACAATAAAAAAAAAACCGATGTCCTAGCACCCTATCACTCAGTAGTAAAAGCTCTCACTAACGTTTGATCGTAATACATCATAGTGAGCTTAATTATCTTTAATTAAAATGTAATCAGATTTGATGTTCCAAAATATTGTGTCCCATGCCATTGGCTGACCACTCCACTATATTCACGTCGTCAGAGAAGAAACACATAAACCTTCCAAACGCATGCTTGGGTACAGACAGACATGTATATAGGAGAATTAAATGCAAATTCATTTTTCTTAGTTCAATAGAAAACGTATCGAATTATTTAATTTGAACAGAGCACTGGGCTATATAACCACTACTCCGGCAAAAAATATTCATATAATCATTTTTAATGAATATACATAAATACTTCTTCGCATAATACTTCTATGCAATTTTTTCAGTAAGATATAATTTATTTTTGGCAGTTATACAGATACAGGAAATGTATTTGCATATTTATGTATGATCAGCATGATTTATTTTCTACATTCATACAGACATAAAAGAAGCAATCCAATTTTTTGAGGTGTGCAGATCCAGGATACAATGGCAGTATTTCTAATGAAACTTATTCCTACAAGTGCGTCTAATTATTGTTTGAACTTCGCAAAATTTTAGAGATTTTATGGGACAGTGAAACATTTTAATCACATATTGATAATTTTAGTTGTTTTAAAAAAGCTTTGCGTATTTAAATTCAAAGTTTTATTTAAAATGTATGAACTCATAATCTAAAGTTAATGACACAAATGAATAATGATGGTTGCAATAATTGCTAATTCGGTCACTAGATGGCACCAGCACAGGGCTGTCAAATGACAAACTATTTTCATAAAAATAAAACAAATATAAAGTTAAAACAAAATGAATGTATTAACTGTTAGGTCTAATAATAAGCTCTTGACGTGGATGCTTAAGAGCACATACATTTGAAAAGGATTAATTAGCCACTTTACATACATGGTTGTTAAGTAAACCTTTTCCACGTGAACTAATTCAGTGTCTGAAGTAATTTAAACTGAAATGCTGCATTTATATGTAAAATAGCATTTATGAACTGAAAATATATTTTCCCCCTTTAAAATAGAATATGAACACAACTGATATCTTTCACAATAAAACACTCACAACTGTGTTAATTATAAAGAAAGGGGAAATAGTCGAAGTTACCTTTCAAGGATAAATTTGATATTTTTGTACCAAATACTTCAATCAAAATAAATGACATCAAATTCTGATGAACAAATCAACTGTTGCAATTTAATTTAGTTATATATTTAATGAATTGAGTGGTTCATAATGTAAACTAAAATGATGCAGCCACAAGAATAATTTTAAAAACTAACATTAATTTTTTTAAAAAAATTATATCTCGATTACGACATAAAATAGGCACAGCTTGCCAATTTATATAATTTAAAACATTTTTGTACATCCTTCAAAGGATATATAATAATCTTTGTAATAAAGATCAATTTTTAAATAAATTTAGACAATATTCATGAAGTTTAAATGCAACATAACCTTCTCAAGACAGTAAGATAAAAAATACTTGCAGAATATAGTCAGAGAAAATTAGCTTTTAATCGAATAAATTTAAACTCACATTTTATGAAATTATTCTCCAGGTTTACAAATTATTCATTCTTATAAATAACAAAATAGTTTTATAATGTCCCAATTTTTTTGTATATCCTTTATATAAAAATATCTTAACAATTTTAATCAAAATGGATATAACCAAGAAATGTGACAAATTTAATTCACTTTTTAAAGGAAACTCGTAATATATAAAAAGTTGAAAGAAAGAAATCACACATGGAACACCAAAGCATTTATTTTTTAATACGAGAGGAAAAACAATCGTTCGTTACACAGTATCCTTAATTCTCAGTCATATATATATATACATTGTATAATAAATAAAAACCTACTTACAAATATTAACAGATTTGGCATTTCTTTTCTTAAAAAGAAAAATAATTAATGCCCAAGAAACATCAGCTTTAAGTAATGTTACAGATCACTCTATCTATCCATCATTAACAATGAGATTGAGGAGATTTAAATTCACAGATATACGATACTGTATATACACATATTGCCAGAATAACACTGATCAAGCAAAAGTAAGCATTCTCTTCAAGAAAGTTACAGCTTTTTTTTTTAAATGGGAATGCTTTTTCAGAATTATAAAACTAGTTTATAATCTTTAATAAAATAAGAACTCGTACACTATATTATATTTCTTTTTTAAAATATTCAATGGCACATTGTAAGTAAATAATTAAAAATAATAGCAATGACATGAAAAAACAATGACTGTAGTTTATTTATGAATAATTTATTGGAGTCAGAGAATTGTCAAAATATTCCTTAATTAACCGTAAATAATTAAAAAAAAAGAGAAATTAAAAACGTTAACGTAAAAAAAAAAAAAAAACGTTTTGCTGATTGGTTGGTTGGTTTTAATGTGGCAAGGTCCAAAAATGGACATGCTGCACCAAAAAACGTTTTGCATGCTATATTCTTTAATATCACAATACTAACAAAACAACTGCATAAAGCACTTCACTTTAACAGAAAGAAAACCTTCACTATTTTTTTCATATGAAATTGTTTTATTCAATTCTGGTACAGTTCTTATAAAATTAAGCTTATAATACATAAAGCTATTTTAAATTTATAATATTTGAAAACTTAGATTTTTTTAAATTTACAATATTTAGTTAAAATATATTTTAGGATTATAAATTTAAAACCCTAAATTAAAATTAAAAAACGTATATTCACTATAAAATAATAACAATATAGAGAAAAGAAATCCTCAAAATACACATGAAGGATATCTGACAATATTAGATTTCATCTATTTATGAGCACTGCATTAAAACATATTATTGATGAACCAATATAATCTATTTTATGCACAGAACAAAAAATGTCAACATTTCACATTAGCTGCCAAAAAAATTGATCATGTATTCCAACAAGTTGTTAAATTTTAATGCAAATACACAGCATTTAACAAAAAAATAACAATTAGAACCTTTATATAGCACCTTATTAAATTTGACATACATTATAATACTTTCAGACAGTTTAATAAAGGAAAACAATTTGAATAAAAATAAAAGTTTAATTGTTTAGTAAGTACTTTGGATATAAATTTACAATTCACCAATCAAATATGAAAATAGTTTGGCAAATATATTTCAATTTCAAGAATCTAAATACATAATGTCCAAACAAGATATATATTTGTCGATTTAACTTTCAGTATCTGTGAAACCTGAATTTAATCACTGGAATAAATTTTTAAAGTATTTGGTATTCTGCAATTTTTATTCTTTTTCAATGAAAGTAAGTAAATCAGGGGTAACAATGACACAAGAAAGAAGGCATGAAAAGCACAATATTAGAAAATCAGAAATATAATTTTTAAATCATTTATAAAATAATAAAAACATATATTTTTGATCTTCTGTATTTCATTCTCTTCAATTTAATTGAAAAAGACAAGTGATCAAATTACTATATAAGAAATTGTTCAAAGATTATGAAATTATAAATTTAAAAATATAACAAAATTTCAAAAAATTAAATATTTTAATAATTTAATTAATAATATAATTATTTTATTAAAATATAAAATTATTTTATTAAAAATATAATTAATAAAATTATAATAATGTTTAACTTTTTTATTGGCTTCAAATTATGGAAATAAAATTGTCAATATATTTTTCTTATTTTTATTCATTTCATTTTAAATTTTGTAAGAGAGAGACTGATATTTAGTACCAAATTATTACAATTTTCTATTTAAACAAGATTCTTTAAAGATAATAATAATATAATACAAACATATATATGTGTGTATATTTTAAATGATATAAATTAAAGCAAAAAATTCGAAACAGAAAACATTTTCTTTAAGCATTCACAGTAAACATTTCTAACAATATAATAATTAATTAAAATTAAGCTTCAGAAGGGTTATATATATATATATAAAATAATAGATAAATACGGTAATGGATAGAAATCTAATAACATTTAAGAAAATCATAAAAACACATATCCAACAAAAAATGTCATTTTAATTGATTTTTAACCAACATATTTAAGAAATTCATTGTAATGTCATAGTGTAAAAGTATTTCATATATGTTAAAAACAGTAAAATGTAGAAAATATTTTAAAATTTTTTCAGCACAAATTTATAGATGCAATTTCAACTGTTAAAACAGAAAAATAGATAAATGTACAAAACTTCAGAGGCAAATTTGGCACAAGTACATATTTCAATAATGTAGCACATGAAAAGTTATAAAATACAGGAAACATTTTAACAAGATTTAAAGAGAGCTGCCTTAATATATTTTTAAAACAATTTCCTCAAAAAATGTATTATAATAAAGCTTTGGAAAGAGTAAAAAAATATCATTTGTTAATATTATTGATTCAAATAACAAGTTTATCTTTGCACATTAAAAATGTGTATTTATGATCGGCTACAAATTCCTTAATAATTAATAACTAAGAAACATTTATACATTTTATTTTATTTGCCAGATAAATGAAGTAATTTTTGGAAAATTTTAGCATGAACCAGAAGTGGGCAAGTAGGAGCCCACTAAAATAGATGGGAAATCTGGCTTGAAACAAGATTTCTTTCCTGTCAAAAAATACATCTTAAATAGTCTATTGGAAATTTCGACAAACAACCTCACTCCTGATTTTAAAAAAGTTGTAAACACACGAGATACATTTTAACATTATGTAATGAACAGTCTAAATGCTTAAGTTTGTTCAAAGGCTTTTTAAAATCCAACATTTAAATTTATTTCCAGAAGGTTTATTCATCGATAGCTGGAAGTATTCATGTATCAAAAGAATGTAAACATGGAAAACTCCCAAGCATCCACTTCAAAAGACATGCAAACAGGAAGCAGAACTACAATAAACGATTTCTGTTGTTTAACAGCTGTTGGGATTAGAAAGACAGTAAATTTTGGCTCGAAAAGATACATTTATTTCCTTAAACCGATTTTAAAATTTAATGTGCTTGCAAGCATATATGATATGAAATTAGCACAATAAAGAAGAATTACAATAAAACAATATCATAGCACAATCCTGTTGTTTCTGAGAGACAAAATTAATTAATGAATGCAAACATTTGAAAAAAGTACAGCATCTGTTACACACTTCTTTCACATGACTCTCAAACTAAAAAAATTACCTGTCCTGACAAACATTTTCATTAATATTTTTAACAACTCTTTTAAATTTTTGAAGTTTTGTCATTATATTCAAGATTTGTGGTGAATTTTTTAATAACGATCAAATGCTAAAAAAAATATTTTTTTTAAACAGTTACCTGAATAAAATTTTCCTATTTTTTGCAAGCAATGATTAATATATTCCTCATGACACCCAATCATAATTATAATGCAAATTAAATAAAAATGTTTTTTTAATAAACAACTTATAAAGTTGAAAACATTTTGCATTATAATTAGTCCAAACATATAAAAGTTAGTTAAAATACTCAAGAAATGAATTCTTAAAAATAATTGGAATAACTTTTAAATTTTGTGCAATATTTCCAATTTTCAGCCTACTATATACAACTACAGTAGTATCACTTTAAAAGACACTTTAAACATGTTTAACTACAGTAGAGTATCACTTTAAAAGTCACACACACACATTGATACCTTTTTTTAAGACATGTAACAACACCCATACAGTTAAATAGGAGACTTGATTCGAAAAGTTGTAATGAGTGTTTAATGTGATTAAAAGAGTTCTTAAAACATATTCAAAAAACAGAATACTAAACTATGCATAAGGGTGGGCTTAAAACAAATAAATACATCACAGCAAAAATGATCATGTTTTAAAAAAAAGAGATTTTTTAGGCATAAAAGATATATGTACAATTATTTATACAACAAAAAGCATTTTTTTTGACATTTTTTTATAGTTGCAAGCGAAAAAAATTTATAGTAAAAGAAATTTCTCACTTGCATAATGACTAAAAAATCAAAACCTACATCAATATTCAGTCAGCCTTTTCTTTGAATTAATTTTATTATGATCACCATTTCATAGACAGCTGATTAAATATAAGCAATGTCATTTAATGAATATTTAATGCTATGTCCTTCAATATAATACTCATAACTACATATTTTTATGAAAAACTTATGAAGTAAAGGATGATAGAACAACAATTTGCTATTATGTGAACTGCAAAAGAAGATTTTTTACAACATTTTACTTAACACAAAAATGTCAATGATCGAAACATTTCACATGTTTGTTAATGTATATAAAAGTTTCAATTTTATATCCGTTTGCAATTTTAGATAAAAGTTCAATACAAGTAAATATGTTGTAAATTCTATAACACTTAGTGACATTCAGGTGTCTCAATGAAGTCTCCTCAGACTTTCTAATTCAATCTACCAGGACTGTAAGCTTGGGCAAAATAAATCTTCCAAATGAAGAATCACTTTAATAAAACTTCTCATCCAAGAATTGATCAATTGTCAATATTAATTATTCAAATGCAAATAATTATAACCAAGTATGGGAATATCACTTGAACTAAACGAAAGTTTCTTTTGTGAGAACTGACACACAGAAGGAAACCTAATAAAAATTTCTTCCATTTTGAGTAAGTTATCCTACCCTTGCCTTTCAGAAATTAACCACAGAGGATTGTGTTTGCCATTCCATCGATGTTCTCCTTTTCCATGCCTAAAATATCCAAGAGAAAAACACATGAAAGAAATGTTAAACAAAATACATTTAATATTATAATCAAGATAAAGAAAAAATTTTATTCAATTCATTAACTACTTTGCTTTACGACTCTACAATCATTTTTTAGAAAAAAGAACTTTGAATGATAGCTTTAACAGAAATTTGAACGACTACAAGGTATTTAATAATTCGAAATATTCTTCTTTGCACCATTACTGAGAAATTATCATTTGTTAGGATTACTTTATACAACAAAAAGAAAAAGTATGGTATACTCTTAAAATGCCTATTAGTAATTACTGACTTAGCAGTATCCATGAAGGATTAATCATACAAGGTCAGTTCTAGGCTAATTACATCACAAGATTCAATTTCTTTGTTGGTAGCCAATGAGGCAAGATAAAGAAAAACTAAATGAATAAAATGTAATCATCAATAAGAAATACTTTAGATTTGCTTTATATGAATCAAAAACACAAAAAAAGCTTTTTTTGTTTTTATTATCTAACCAAATTTAAAACAAACTTTATTACATATTTTGTTTAACCCCACAACATTTATTTTTCCAACTAATAAGAAAATAAATTGAAAGTGTACAGAAAACTGAAAAATCATATTTAATAACACCTCTATGATGGTCAGCAAATATTATCAAGAATTTGAGACATTCATCTTTTCTATACAGTTTAAGGCACCATGAATACAGTGAATATATTTATATAACTATTTACATTTATAAAAATTTACTTCAACAATTATAACATGCAAAAATAAAAGCTAAATTTAATAAAAATTGTTAACAAATAATCTATAATAGATATTTCTTACCTAACAGCCCGACTTCTTGAATTTAGAATGGCTCTTTGCCTAGGTAAATGACGAGGACCTAAATAGATATTTTATTGATAAAATATAGTGTGCATAAATAAAAACTAAGTAATGAAATTTAAAATAACACTAACTTGCAAGCATAAATTTTCTAAACAAATTTTAAATTACTGTTTCATGTCACAAAAATTATATGAAGTAATATAAAGCTTTCTTTTAACAGGATTTATTATTATACTTTGAATTTTATGCAATAAGTACTTTACATATTTGTGTTCAAAATTTTAAATTAATTAATAAAATTATACCATTTTAAGCATATATATATATATATATATATAAAGAAAAACATAGATATATATTTTCAAAAATTTTAAACATAAAAATATTACTGTAAATATTTATCCCCCTCATTTTAAATGGTCTTGTTTAGTATAATTTACAGCAGCACAACGAATGAAAACATGGGACTGTTTAGGATAGCATACTGTATAGATTACTGATACATGCACAACTTTATTAGATGTGAAATAAATGACAATTTGTTTAAGCAGTGTTTCACATGTTTAAACCAGTATGTACTAGAGTCTAAATTGATTTTGAGATTCTTAACACATACATAGATGTATTCTTCCAAACAACACATATAATGACCAAATAATTGGGATCCTTGAAGTTAAACATAAGAAAAAACATCTGTCTGATCAAGTTGCTTGTTCATTCTATTCAATTTTTACAAACGGAAACTAATTTAATCATAGCCTATAATTTAACATAGATTTTGATCCATTCCAAGCATTCACAACTATGTTAAGTATCACCCTTAAGAATCTTTTACAAGGTAAAAAAGGCAAGAAAAGAGTAGGAGTTGTTTAATGTTTATTGGTACATAACAGGCTTATTGGATGAATGCTTGAATACATTCCCTAATTTTGATACACAACAGTTAAAATTAAGCATCAAACTAAGTCATTTTAATAGTTGAAGACATTTACAATACAGTATATCAAGTATTGTTTATGTCAGCACTGAAAGTATCAAATGATGTTTGAAACCATTAAATGGATTGACTAAAAAACAAAATCTCATTTCGAAAATTAGTATTTTCTGGTTCAATTTTATCTTTGTTAGGCATTCTTAAAAGAGGATCAGATGATGTTTAAGCAAATTACAACAAAATTTTACCCCATCTTACAGCAACTTTAAGTAAAATGCATGGAGTATATGCATCACATTCAATAAATGTACTAACATGTAGAAATTGCTATTCAATAGACCATCTTTATATGCAGAGTGTTCAGCTGGTTTAATGTTTAACTGTGGAACTATATTATTCAGCAACAACACTCAAAGGAGAAACTATCTCCTCATTCTTACTGCACTCATTAAGCTTAACTTTGATCAACAAAAGCAGTGGCTTCACTTTTCTTTCACAGATCTTGCCACATGGTAATAGAATAGAAAAAATTGCATCTTACAAATAGTATTTCTTTGCAATTTTCTTGTATACTATTAAATCTAATTTTAAACTGCAACAGAATACAGAGTTTTATTTGCAATTCTCCAAATTTCATATTTACATACTTAATTTAGATTATAATTTATGAAAATAACAAATGGTTTTCATTAATATAAAAAAAGCAATTTTAGATGCATTAATAAATAGTAAAAAAAACGGAAATTTTACCTTCATTTTTTGTACGAATTGTGCATTCTTTGGCACCCTTACAACTTCTCAACTTATTGAGATTCATTCGCAGTTTTTCAAGAGTACCATAATCAAGATCATACACAGCATTCCTCATCTGAAGAAGAAAAAAAAAATTGTTGTTTTAAGAAAATACAAAAAATTAATTTACTTGGTAAGAATCACAAGGATATTACTTACTTGATAAGGATCTGTGCGTAAATTATAATAAGTAATAAAACCAGTTACAAATTCACAATACAAAAAGTTGTGGGTTTCATTTATTGTTCTTAAACACCAGAATGTATTGTTATTAGCATTTTGGCAGAAACAAAAAGGTCCATCTGTAAAATAAAAATTCATGATTTTATATTTGCAAAATAATAGTAATTATAAAATTTTTTTTATAAGATAAATCAAAATATTATGAAAACTGTAGCAATTACATACAATACAATTAAGAAACAAATCCAATAATTCAGTAACTAATCACTGTTGACTAACTAATAATTCAGTAGCTACTGACTAATACTGATTTTGCATTTGGTTAATTAACCTTTAATTAAATCTTAAAAAAATGCTCAAAAAATGAAAAATTAATTGAACTATCAGATAAAAAATATCAGAATCTCAAACACTAGGATAAACATGACAGAAAACTTCAGTGGAGAAAAATAATAATGTAATGCAGTGTTTACCAACGTGGGGTCCATGCCCCACAGGGGGGCAAATTTGATTGTTAAGGGGGCAATTCGAAGATGGACTCGACACAATATATGTCAAAAAATATGTTATTTTAAAGTGATGGTGTAGTAAATAAGTTAAATATGTTAGTTTACATATACCCTAAAGATCCCTCCCCTTTTTGGCAAAAGGAAGACCTACTACTCAAATTCGTGATTCCAATCAATTACAAATATCTACACTCTACGTGAGAATTGACCCACAAGTAGTTAAAGGCCAAAGAATTGACCATTTGACTGCTAGCTCAGTCATTGTTCCATCAGAATCTCTCAAGAAATGTTTGAGGTGATGTGATAATGGTTGCTGACAGTTATGTTGGCCAAAACCAAGGTCATCTTTAGATATCCATGGATTTGCCTAAATGAATCTTAGACATTACTATCAGACTGTAGAATAGCACATTGACAGATGTGATATGTGCTATTCCACAGATTGTTGCCAGCAAAGATGCATTATGAGCAGATAAAGTGCCCTCTAGTAATTAAAATTTATTTGTTAGCCTAGAATTAATTGTCAGTGTTAAATGACATCAGAAAATCAGAAGAAGTCAAAATTACCATCGAAACTATATTTCAATCAAATTTATACAAAAAGTAAGATTTTTCAAAAGCTAAAATTTGGAAATATAACAAACATGTCTTAATTTATTAACTACTTCTTCTAACTGATGATAAAGATGTTAAAACTATATCTTAATTTATTACTAAAATATGTAATAATCGCAAAAAGGAAGATCTTTGTAAATAAATAAAGAACTTCCTTTTTTTTTATTTACAAAGAACTTTCTTTTTGTGATTGCTACTTATTTGGTAGTTCTTTGTAAATAACTTTGTAAAATTGATACATATTAAAATTTAATCATGGAGCATTTGAAGGTATAAAAACTGAAAATTAGTGCAATTTTTATTATTATTATTATTATCATGAGATAAAATTTGATTTCTATATTTTAAAGTAAAAACATTGTTAAAAAATAATTTGCTTAAATGAAGTTTTAAAAGCAATGTCTTTGCAGACAATTTATTTTAATATGCATATTTTAATTTTTAAAAATAATAAAAGTAAGAATGCTGCAAACTGACTTTTTTAGTACTATACAAAAACAAATTTCTATGCGTTTTCCATTATGCAAATTATTAGAGATTATAAAATTAATGAAGTCAATATACTGTATTTTAAAAACACTCTTCAATAAACCTAACAATAAAGTTCATATTAATAAAATAAATTTTGAATTAACTAGACAAAAAAAAAAATCAAACAAATTAAAGACTGATGAAAACCCTCACATTTAGAAATTTATATAATCAAAGTTGCAGATTAAATAAACATAACTAAAACCAGTTAAAAGATATGAAACCAGTTTTTGTTTCCTATAGCTTTGCCTTATTTTTAAATGCAATAGAAGCATTTTAAAATGGCTTTTAACATTCAGCAGTTGTTTGCTTATAATAAGAAATAAACACAATGTTCTTCTACAAGGTATTACTATCATTTAATAAATTTGTAGTTTTGAATAAATGGATATATAAATGTTCTCACTTAGAATTTAATAGCCTAGTTTAATTACCAGTCCATAAAGGAGGTGTTTTCCAATGATTATTATCTTGAGTGAAACAGTTCATTTTTTCAGCATTACAAGTCATATTTTCGAATTTTGTTTTCCTTCGCATTTTCCTTTCAAGTTTCTTCATATGTTCTTCTTTTCTTTGCTGACGTTCTTTCTTTAAATCTTCCCTTCTTAATCGCCTCTCATCTTTCAGTTGCTGTCTGTAAAATTTTTTTTTTTACTTTATGAATTTTATTAAACCAAATTCAATTTTTTAAGAAATTACACAAATAAAGAAAAAATATTTTTAGTAAGAAGTTAATATTAGATGGTTAATAAATTTTAATCAAATAAAAATTTTATTTATAATTAATCGAGATAGCATATAAAATTAGCATTTCACAATAAATTTCATGAAATTAAATTAAACTAGAGACCCCACTATGGGAAAGCATTGAATAATTTCCTAAAGTTTTAAAATCAAGTTTTCTTGTTAGGAGAGTTAAGTAGTTAATAAATTTAACATTTTAGAACTTTCATCCCAAGTTAACAGAATTTTAACATTGTGATTTAATAGTAGTATAAACATACCACATTAGATCATATGAAATATAATATATAAATTTATTTTTCATAAAATATCAAAGTTCTCAGTGACAAAAGTTACAGTTTTCATTTGCATGCCTATTTTATTATAGAATTGATGTATAATATTAATGATTAAAAGAATTATAATTCCTTTATTTATAAATATAAACAAAACATAGAAAACATAACATCTTATGTTTAGCATAATCCTTCCTTATTTAGGTTTTTCTACAAACATTTGATTCTCAACAGCAAATTTTTATTAGAAAAATCAATATTAACTGCAATAAAAATCTTAAAAAACAAAATATAAACAGTTTGAAAGAATAATTTATTAAAATCATATCTGAATTTGTTAGAAATAAGAAACTTTGCAACACATGCTTAAATACCTTATATTTTCTTATGGTTAAATTAAAAAATTTTTCATAACACTGTTTTCCTCGATATAAATGAAAATAATATTTTTTATGCATGAATACATTTGGTATAATACATTTCTGCACGTAATATAAGAATTCATAGAAATAATCAAATAACATCACACTAAAGTTAAAAAACAAGAAAAAAAATATTTTTTTAAAATACAATAATTTGATAATAATTAAAAAAAATTAAATTTATAAAAACAATTTTAAAAATATATTAAATTTACAAAATGAGAACAAAAGCTTTTTTTCCCCATTTTAATTTCACTTTTTATTTAGTTAAACACATAATATCTTAATTTTTTAGAAAAATGAACTATTCAAAACCTAATACAAATTTCTATATTGTTCTCCATTACTAATTATTTAAGTCTACAGAAAAAAATAGTAAAATAATCAAGTAAAATAAATACATATTATTTCTAGTAAAATTAATGTTAGATATTGTAAACATATGATTCATTTCGAATTTAATTTATTCAAACTAAAATAATCAATAAATAATTTGAAGTGAATAAATCAAATTCAATTAATTCAAAATAAAATACTTTAAATTGACATTTTCCCTGAATAGCTATTACACTGAAAAAAATTCTATGGGTTTTTAATATAATACGTTAAATTGCTTGTTTGCATAGAACAAAAATAAAGAAATTGGAGGGAAAAAAATTGCATTGAACAAAAATTAAAGGGCTAATAATTAATTACCTTAATCGAATTTGTTCCTCAAGATCACAAATACAGGATTTCTGGAAAGTATCAGGATCATAAATTTCTTGACCCACATTATTTTTATGGGGTTTAGCTTTCTTCAGTTGTTTTCTAATTATCTACAAAAAGAGTCATTATTAATTTCTTAAGTACAATTTATTATTTATTTTCATATCATAACTAAATAAAATAGACAGAATGTTTTCATCACACATATTATAATAACAAAGAGAAATAAGCATTCTAAACTGAAGATATATAAAGAAAATATATATGAGTTTTATTAAATACAGAAATCTATTAATGAATAATTGGGACTATATCATGCCAGTACATAAGATCATTTGAAATAAATGTTCTGGTAAAATGTATTAATATTTTAATCAGCTATTTTAGTATGCTGCATATTGTTTAATAGTAAAAATTATTCTTTATGTTTAATGATATGCTACAGATATTGATGAAATGTTCTTTTATAAATTGTATAAACAATGAAAGAGATAAACAGAATTTGGATTTTTTCCATTCATCTTCTATTTTTAAAGGACTCTGCTAATTTAAAGAACTTATTCAAAGTGAAGAAATTTCACATGTATGCATACATGTATCAAAATAATCACAAAGTATTCAGGTTCTTTAAGAAATATTTATATTTATATTTTTTTCAATAGTTTATGAATTTTATTAGAATGCTTAATCGTTTTTATATTTAAAAATGTTTTAAATAAAGCAGTTAAGTAATTATTAATTAATATAAAATTTGTAACACTTCATACATATGCATTTACTATTACAAAAGTTAATACTGGCAGTACCTTTAATTCTTCTAATTTCTGCTTCAGCTTCTTTATCATACCATCCAGCTTCTCTTTTTTTTCATGCCACTGAGTAGGTGTCTGAAATTTCTCATCAAAACAGGCTCGAGTTCCATTCACTAAATACACACACTCATTCGTAATTCCTAATTGGAATGTTGGAGTAGTTTCACGTTTTTCTCGTTCCTCAAATTTTGGAGGTTCAGTAAAGAGATCCAATTCTTCAGCTAATTCAGATTTTATATTAAGAAGCTTCTCATCCATATTTGACACTTTAGCCTATAAATTAGCTCATTACTAATGCTGATATAACAATTATCACCAACATTGAAAGTAATTAATACAGTTTCTTTCTATAGCAGCTAAAAATATTAAAAATGTATTTCTTGTAACAGCAAAAATAAACTACAATTGATTTTAGCAATTATTCTAATTATTTTAATTAAAGACAAAGAATTTCACTAATAATTTGCATAGAAAAATTCTTTATTATAATAATAATTTTGGTATTATAATAATGTTTTATAACCAATGGTTGAGATCAATATTGAAAATGATTATAATACTTTTTTTGGATAATTACTAAATTTTATATTATGCAAACAAACAAACATTATAAAATTATTTTAAAATGTTAATTACTACAACAATATCAATACAATTCCATTGAGATTAATGGTTTACAATAAATTAATTGTCATAAAAATAAATGCTTGAGATGAGATTTAAACTCGCAAATTGATGAGTTGAAACTCTAAAAGGAGCTAAGCATTCCCTATATAAATCCAAAAAGATCTGAAATTTTACAATTTTGATGCATAGTTCACTAGAATAATGTACTAAGCAACCTACTAATAAGGTTGACCATGACCTAAAGATTGAATGGCACTCCTCAGAGCAAAAAATCCCATGACCATTGAACAAAAGAAGATGCATGTTGTGCTCTCCTTCAGTATACATTTGTCAGGTGGGTGCTAGGGAGTTTTCCAGATTTTCTCCCTCATGTCAATGAAATAGCCTACTACCTATGAAAAGTACTACCAGAAGGCAAACACATGGTAAACATTAAAATGTTTTAAACAGCCTCGGCTCATTAGGCAGTCCACAACAGTATCAAAGCAATCTATGTCTTTGCTAAAGGATCAACCTATCTAAAATATTTATATACATAAATATTGCAAAATCCTTCATATACAGAATTACTCTTATTTGAAAACAAACAGAAATGTGAATGAGTAACAAAAGATCATATAAAATAAATTTTGTTTAAAACTAATACCACAGAAAATCATTCCATTTTTAGGCACTAAACTTCACATTAATAATTTATTGATGCATTCCAGTTTATATATTATTATCTATTTTTTTGCATACAAAATAAGTATACAGTTTTCTTAATGGTATGTTTTCATTTTTATGAATAGATTTCACATTTGTTACAATTCTACATATTTTAAAAATTGTAACTGAAAGTTTTTAATAAATATGAGAAAATACAGAATCAATTCATGTTTTAAATTATAAAACTTTTAATTGGATAGAAATTTCACATTTTAAAACTACTTACGTATTTATTAGAGAAAGATTTAGGTTGTTTGGAAAATCATTTTGTTTTTCCAACCTGAATCAGCTTTCGCTATTGAAAATCAACAACTTTATGAGTACGAAATCATAGTATGATCAGAAAGATGATAAAAGGTTTTGGACTAGAAGTGACAATGTGCAATTCAATAAAAGTATTTATTCACTATACACTTCTCATTTTCATATGAAATGAAATAACTTCCCAAAGCAATATATTCTTCATATTTCTATATGAGGGACAACTTATTTTTAGAATTTGATAGTATGTAATTGAATTATAACAATAAAGAAAAGAATAGAGTATAAATTATTACAGTTAATAAATTCAAAAGGAACATTTTAATTAAAACATTAATTGAAGGAGTTCTCAGAATTTGATTTTTTTGAAGATATCTTTATTACATATCTTTGGTTATGATGAATCTAGTATAACATTTTGGCCTAACATAAAATCACGGCAGTTTGAAAATATATTAACGTAATTACATTTAAATTAAAACTGAGACAAAAAAAGTTTCAAATTATTTACATCTGTTTTATTTCCAACTGTTGCATCCAATAGCTGATATAACTGCTCTATTCCTTTTACATCAAACACTTCAGTTTCTGCCAATCTTTTCCAGCGAGACTTTCCAGGTGACTTCGGGTCTAGAAAATAAATATTAGCTAAAAAACATATCATGATAAATAGAAACATTAACTAATAAAATATTTGATTCGTATTATATTTTCTTTTTTACATATATTAAGGAAACTAAATAAACCTTGCACATTTTAAATATAACTTTTGAAGGAAAAAACTTAGTTTTTTAATGATATAACTTTAAATGTATCCATGTAAAAACAATCACCTTTAAGCACCAGAAACTTGTTTAAATCTTCCATATCTTGATCTAAATGTTTCCGCCTCTTAGATGATCCTTTTAAAACTGCATCAGGTCTTTTATGATATTCTGCGAAGTCCCATCCGTTGATATCATCTCCATCTTTATCGGGGCATATGCACTGATTAGGATAAATCTGAAGACGACATTTTTGTATCCTCCAACGAGCTCCATCGTGAATACATTCCCATTTCTAGCAAGGACATAGTACACAATTTACATACATATGTATAGTGTTGTTAAACAAATACTATTTAAATTATCTTTTAGAAAACATAATATTTAGACATTCAAAGAAGTAAATATATATAAAAAAAACTACATGTTGTTTTACCTGATGCAATTTGCATGGAGAAGAATAATGTGGTTTTCTGCATTCAATAGCTAATCTTTGATCTTTCGTCAGACGGGGCAAAACCGGGGAGATATTTGGATACAGGTTTCTGTTTCTTCTTTGACTATTTACAACACTAAAGCAGAACTATTTGTTAGGATTATTTATCATTAAATAAACAAATAGAAAAATGGCCACCAATAGTTTCAAAGACAACAAATGTATAATATTTACTATAAATAGTATGAAAGAAAAATACAATACTTATAATACTAATAAAGAACAAGATGCAAATTAGTATAATTTAGTATGTATTGAATTGTTTATTTCTAGTGGAACATATATGTATATATTCTACATGCATTAAATCTTTAATATAAAAACTGTAAAAAACTTGAAATCAATCTTTTTTTAACCATACTGAAAATGTATGGCTTTATATTTGTAATCATAAATTAGTGATTAATTCTGGAGAGAATCATACAAGTTGAGATAATAAAAATATATAAAATATCCAAATTCATCAATTAAATCTTAAATTAAAACCAAAATAAGACAAGTTAAACCTAAAATTTCTGTTAGCTCAAAATACTACATGTTAGAAAAATTTTCTGTACTTTGTTTTTATCAATTAATATTTTTCGATGAAAATTTTATAATTTTCTTGTTAACTACATTTCTAATTGAATAAAAAAACAGTCAAATCTGACAACACAATCACCTCCATTTATAATATAATATTTGAAGAACCTCTTATCACAAAATTTAAACAAAATCTTTTGCAATCACTAGGACAATTTGAATTCAACTTAATTGCCACTATTCAAAAAAATTATTTTCTCTCGGCAAGTTTTTTTAAAATGATTATTTTATTCATTTTTTCCCCTTCTAAACACGCAATATTTAAAGCACTTGAAAGTCTAACATTATAAAACTGAATAGCATTTTTTACAGGTGGCATGTAAACAGATAACAAATGAATAATTCAAATAATTATTAGAAATTGAGGAAGCATTTTTTAAGTTTTAATATGATTTAACTTTACCCTCTCTCGATCAAAAAGCTGTCTCTCCAAGATTTTTTCCTTCTCACTTCAGTGTGACGATGGCCAGAGCTACAAAAAATATTTTAAATTGTATTTTTACTAAAAAAATTTTAATTTTACAATAAGTTTACAAGAATACTTTATTCATTTTACAAGAGAAACAGTAAACACATAAAAAATAATTTCCATGAAACAAAAGAGTAACTACTTAGATTATTTTTCCTTAATAATTACCTTGCCCATGCATCAGCATCTTTTAGAAGTGTTAAAAGAGAGCGACCATCCATATGCTCAGGTACCTCAACACCTGCTATGTCCAGAAATGTAGGAGCGAGATCTATATTTAAAGCAATATCCTGAATCCTGTAAGAAAATTTAATTCAATGTTGATCAGTTGCATTACTTTGTGTTTTAAACCTTACAAATCATTACAAAGAATAACTCTATAATATAAATATATACACACATTTGCATCTTGATTTTATATATTGGAAGATGGTTAGTTGGTTGGGTTTTCTGGCGCAAGGTCCAAAAAGGACAAGCTGCGCCTATATATTGGAAGAAGTCATGAGAATAGAAATTAGTTTTCAAAAATTAAACGCAAAATACATGAAATATCTTTGAAATAAAGAAATTTAACAATAAAAGTGTATCTTTTTCACTAATTCTTGGAATTATACTTCACATTATCAAAAAAAATTTTTTAGCAATAAATTTACCTTTTTAAAAAAACTCATGAATCATAGAAAAAACCTCCTTTATGAAAAATATTTTAACTAATTTTACATTTTAAATATTTGACCCTCTCTATTACATAAGGTCATAAGCACATATACGTTATATAACTTTCTTGACTAAATTAATAATTTTGTAAATTGAATATAACATTCATTATTATTTAATTCATAAAACATTTTACCTAACACATTAGACTTGTAACTAGAACAGTAAGAAAATAAATATATTAAAATTAATACTTCTGCAAAGTGTGATTAAAGCTACATTAAATGAAAGTTTTTAATAATAAGTTTCAGTAAGACTTCAAATAAAATTTATTGAATTGAGACTAATGACATCAGGGTGCTACAGTATGTATATAAATTGAATAAATTAATTTTCATATAATATGAAAAAAATATATATACACTAAAATATAGCATTATTTTACTTAAAGCATATCTTCTGCTTCAATTTTAAATTTACTTACTTTGAATTTCAAGTGCTTTTAATTAGATAAGTTACTTTTTAATAGCATTCAAAACATGCACCTACAAATCTATTTATATTTTTATGCAAGATCACTATTCTTCAAATAGCAATTCGGTTAAATTTTATGATATATAATTTAGAAATATATCTTATTCATATGTTCGATGATTTGATTTAGAAATTTTACGAACATTAACATTCTTGTAAGAATTCCTCTTTCCTCTTGTAAATTGCATGAATATATTTTAAAACTATTAAATAGTTTTCATACACTGAAAATTTAACAAGTAATTAAGTACATCTAACATAAATTTAAATATTATTTATTTTTATTATTTTTGAGTTAAAATAATGTCGAAAATACGAGCATAATAATTTAAAAAAATGCAAAAATATAATTACTTCTTAGAATATTCAGAAGTTTTGTAGAAAACCTATTTTTGATCATATTGATAAATTAATAATCATTTAATACTTTAAGAATATGATAAAAGTTTTAAGCCAAACAATTTATTTTTCATTGAACATTTAATAGAAACATAAAAGATAAAACTTCTCAAAAATCTATACATCTGAATATAATTATGTCGAATAATACCTGACTCCACGAGGTACTGTTGGTCCACGAACAAAGAAGGGCACTCTAACATCAAATTCAAATGGCATGGATTTTCCTTTAACAAGTCCAAACTGTCCCAAATGATAACCATGATCCGAAGTGTAAAATATGTAGGTATTCTCCAGCTCACCTAGCAAACGTAACTCCCTGTAGAGCTTTTAGAATAAAACAAACAATAAATAATTGCTTGATTTAAAAAGTACAAGCATGATGTGAATGATATAATTTGTGATCCTAAATATACAATATTTAAGCTTAATATGAATATAATAAAAATTAATTTCTGTACTTATTCCATTTTCTAGTAATTTTTGTTTCACACTTGGCAAAATATCTTTTTTATTAAGGATACTACGGTAAATCTTATAGTTACACTTTTATAATACAGGGTATCAATGAAATGTTGAGCTATAATTGATGAATAATAATTGATAAAATAATAACAATAAAGCAACCATACATAGAATGACTATTATAGTGAATTATGCACCAATAAATTCCTTTTATTTTTGTAAATACTATCTCCGTGTATTTTAATAGAGATTACTTTCTTTTTTAATCAGAATATGTCAGTTTTTCTCATTTGTGTTGTTTTTCACACAGAAAGATGAATAGCCCTCTTGATTAGCTATGTAACACACAGGACCTTTTTTTTTTAGTTTGTTTTTTGTTTTGCAAAGGTCATTGTTTACAGAAGGAAAATATCTAGTATTAGTTACCTAAAAGGAGATTACAATTGAAATAGGCAAGAAGTAAATGTGTCCCAGCATGGAACTGATTACTGTCTTTATATTCTCCATGCAATAAATGCCATAAAAATGGAAGCTCATTGACAAGGACCATACAACTTTTTAAGTCTATCTAACCATCAATGTTATTAATTTACTTCAATATCTTATATTTATTCAACACCAAATTTTGTCAAACATTTTAAAGACATCCTGTATTTTTAGAACTCAGTTAAAACTTCACACATACTTAACTAGAATAAGTAAATAAAATTAATGAAAGAAAAATACTTTAAATATGAAAATTAAAATTTTGAATTCAATTTTTAATATTGCATTTTTGCAACAATGAGTTGGTTTTTATAGCTATACTTAAGTTTCTTTTTTTTTACGTGTACTTTATATTCTAATATAAAAATAAATAATTTATATCAAAAAGGCCATTCAGATATCTATTTAATTTTAATTATTCATTTTATCACAAATCTTTGCATAAATAGTCAATTTAAATTTAATTTTTCAAAAATGTTGTCATGATTTACAAGGTATTTTGAAACACCACACATATTTATATAAATTGTCAGTTTAGTTTGTGTGTCACTCAATGGTTATTTACAAGGGCTAATTAGAAAGGGACCAACGGTTTAAAGTGGATGCCGAATCACTAAAAACATCCAAACTCAAGGTGGAATTTGAACCTACAAATTATTGAACAGAAGGCAATAGTGCAAGCCATTTGACTACTAGACCGGCCATGTAAGTTTTATGATTAATATATTCAATAAACACTTGCTGCAGTTTTTCCATATCTGGATACAAATGATGCAGAAATAAAGATGGTTTACTTGACACATGAAACTGCATTTCATAATTTTAAAAAAAAATATTTTCATTCCAAGAATTATTTTAGTTAATACATGACTTATTTAAACCAATAATGAAGCTCTGCAGGAAAAAAGAAATTCTCTATAATTAATGGATGGTTAAAAACGTAAACAAATTTTTAACATTACAAGAAACTTTAAGGAATATCTTACTTTTTCTACAGCATCATCAACAGATTGAAGGGTTTGCAATCGTTTTGTGTGCAAGGTATCTGTAAATTTAACATGTATAGGTTCCATTTTTCCAGTATGTCGTAGCAACCACTGTTTGTCTGGATTTGGGGCAAAGTTCCAACTAGGAGTCCTGAAGAAAGGTGAACATGTCAACAAACAATTACGCCATCCTTTTTAATTATTAAATAATAGATAAAAAGAATTAGTACCTATGTGTAGTAACATTTTGAAACATATTCTGAAATTGAGGGGCAGCATCTTCTGGACCGTGGGGTGAAGGAAAAGAAAGGACCATCATAACAGGTTTGTTCATGAAATGCCTAAATACATGAAATTAAAGTATTCAATTTGTTGAATCAAATAGATACATCAGAAAACTATGAAAACTATTTTCTTTAGGCTTTACTAATAACAATGTAGTATTTTAATAAAGTTAAAATAATTTCATAAAAAAATGGAAACTTGATATCTCACCTTTTTGATCTACGAAGAAAGTTAATACTATCATTTGCAATGAGGTCTGGATAATAGTCTTTGAAATAATTGTCTCCATGCTTTATTTTATTACCATTTACATTAATAGAATAATTGTAGAATCTAGAGTTCCTAATTAAAGCAACCCATTCTCGCCATCCAGGGGGAATATATGAGCCATTATATTCATTCAAATATTTCCCAAAATAAGCTGGAAGCAATAAAGTAAATAAATAGATGTATGTCATAGAAAACAATTGTTCAGTATTTTTATAACAAGCTGCAAAATAAAAAATGTATGCAAAAAATAAAGGAACTTAAATAATTAAAGAAAAACATAATGGACAAATTAATTTTGAATAATAAATTAAAAAAATAAAAATATATGAAAAAATAACTTAATTATTTAATGAAAGGCATAATGTGCAAATTCATTTTGAATGATAATTTATAAAATGCAATACCAAGAGATTAATTCCTTTAAATCTTTCTTCATACACTTTAATTTTAATGTGTCGCAAAATTTTCCAATGCAATTTAAAGTTTCAAATGTAGGCAAGTTCATTTTTAGACTTGAGTCAAGCTATATGTTTATATTCTAATTTAGGAAACCATAAAATGTACCAATTTTAAAAAATTCTGTAATAAAAATTCAATGAGGTTTCTTAATCACAGGTGTCACCTGTGGTTAAGAAAAAATACAACTCTATCATGGATAGTACACATTTGCTACAAATATGTCAAAAAATGTATACCTGACATACATAAAACCGGCATAGCTCAATAATTTAAAATATTCAAACAGCTAAAATCTTTCCATTTTTGCATTAAAATTGAAGTAACATGATAAAGTTCAATACAGAAATTCTTAATTATATTATTCTATTGTTTTGTAACTAAATTTTCCTAAAACAAAATATTTTTCTTTAAATTATTAAGCTTAAATTAAAAATAATATCTACTTAGTTCAATAAATTACTGAAAAATTATTTATTTCTATGCTGATATAATAATCTTTTGTAGTCAAGAGTACTCCTATAAAAAATGCTATCATTAATGTATATAAAATTTTAATTGTTCAGTTTTAAAGGTTCATGAAACTTAAGTTTTCTAGACATAAGTCTCATGGATATTAGTCAAATATACTCTCAAATACAAGTTACAACATAAAATTATAGTTACTTAATCAAAGAAAAAAAGTACATTAAATACTCAATAAAAATTTTAAAATACATGCAAAATCTTAAAGGTATTATTTTTTTTAAACATAGATTAATGAGCGAAATTCTACATATAGTTTTACTCTTATATAAAACAGAAAATTTATAATTTACCTTCAATGGTCGAAATTATTAAAAGAAAACTACGGATTAATAGAATAGTATTCAAATACTAATAAATTTAAGAAATATTACAAATATAATATAGGTATATGTTTTATTTTTCTTTGATTAGACATCTCTAAGGCATTGCATTGACTAATTTCTAATTTTTGATGAAAACAAGTAATTACCTGTTCGATATCCAGCATTATTTAAATATGTAGCAAATGTTTTAGTTTCATGTTCCTGCTGCCACCATGGAGAACTACAATTGTCATTATTTGTGTGAACATGATGATTATGAACATATAAACCTGTGAGTAAAGAGCTTCTGGATGGACAGCACATTGGCGTTGTGACATAAGCATTTGAAAAATGTGCTCCCCCATCACCAAGAATTCTTAATGTTTTTGGCATAAAATTCATTGAACCTGAAATAAAATACCAAACATAAATAAATATTCATAAATTAGTGTAAGAACAAGAAAAATAATTTTTTAAACATGTGAATAAAGTACTGCAATATTTATATTCTGCTACACATTAATAGGTTATACAGTTTTAATTGTGAGATGCATTAAATTTGATTATGTAACACAAAAACAATAGAAAAAATATAATTAAATGCTTAGCTTTTTATTTGGTATTATGAAACTTTATATTAATGAGAAAAAGTTTTCTTTTAAAATAATGAAATTAAAATGCAATTAGTATTACATTTAAAAGTAATTATGTAGTTTTATACACTATTTTGCTAGATTCAACCTATTTTAAAGTATTCACAAAATCTTATATGCATGTTTGATTTTAAGTAATAAAATCTAATACAATAACATCATTGCTTATATGTGTATAATTAGCTATAAAAAAGAATAGGAGGAAAAATGATGCTATATGTTTCATTTGCAGATAATGGTTTTTAAACGTAGCACAGTATTCTATGTAAACAATGGATTTTGTAACGGATGGTTGATGATTTTGTGAATAGATTTTGTATTATCTCCTTATTTTACACCTATTAAAGTTAACATTTTATATAAAGAAAATATGCATCTTTTTACTTCGAATTGTTTCTTTCCTCTATTATACTGTAACACAATGTATTCTACTCATTTCTCAGTTTTTTCTTCCAAAATTCGCATGTCAACACATTAAAGATCAATATTTCAAGTTCATATACATATTTTAAATTTGAAAAAAATGTGCAAGAAAAATATGCTAATTAATGTATGATTGCTAATAAAGGAAATGATATTTTTACAAGTGCTTCTTTTGTTTAGGCATTTTCCACCATTTAAATAGCATTGCTTCAATCAGAGAAATTTAAAATCATTTAAGAATTACACATTTTATATTTATTTCAAAATAAAAATTTGACACAGCCTAACAAAGGAATTTCATTTGTCCTTGCTGAGCAGTCACTAGAATGAGTTCTAAATTGAATAGAAACTACTGTTTAAAGTTTAGGTTCTGTTCACAATTTAGACCTTATCCAAGTTAATTAATTTAATTCCAATTTATCACCAACATCCTTGCACAAGGAAGGAATCCCAAAAAATTCATATGCTAAAATAACCATATATAAAATAAGACTCGTTCACCCCTTCTTTAGAAAAATATTTACAAACATAATAAAAAACAGATGAATAATGAGAATTTGGTATAATATTGTTAAACCATTAAAAGAAATTTTAATAATTTAACAATATTATACCAAATAGTTACTATTTAATTATTAAGTTAATAATTACAAAAAAATAAATATAACTAATTAAATTTGTTATATTAAATTAGGTAATAATTTTACTATGAATAAAATATTAGAACAAACAATTATAATTTTAAGTTCTTGTTTTTTATGAGATAAGCATTAGGTAATTAGAAACAATCAGACTGATACTAGCAGTATGAAAAGTTTACTTTAATTAAAAAAATTTCTAATAATTCAAAGGTTAAAAATATTTACTTATTACTGAAACATTAGCTTTTAATTAAGATAAAGGATAATTGTGAAAATACAGGATATTTGAAAAAGTACTCCCTAGTTTTAATGTGTCATAGAATTTGTACAAAGTGATGTACATTTTTCTAGTTTGTAAAGTATGAATAATGAAATCTCCACATTGTGTTCCCCAGTCCAAACACTTAATTTCAGCATATCAGTCGAAACACACAGTTCAGTGTAATGGCTACTCAACAACAGAAAAAACAGTGTGTTATTCAAATTGTGCAAACTGAGTCAGTTATTACAGTATATAGAATAAGCTTATAGTATTATTGAGTAAGTTTAGATATCAGTATGGTGGTAAAACACCAACAGTTAAAACTATCTGTCACTACTAGTTTCTTTGAAAGACTTTATTCAATGTTTTAAAAGTAAAATCACAAGATCAAGAACTTCTTCAGATGTTGTTGAACAGATCTGTATTTCATGTGTTCAAAGCCCATGAAGATCATTGGTTAAATGTAGTGTATAATTAGGATTGCTGAAAGGACTGTATATGATGTTGTATATAAAAGACTTCAGTTATATGCCAACAAACTGCAACTGTTGCACAAAATAATATCTACTGATAAAAGCAAAAGAGTTTGCTGTTGACTTTCTACATAGAAATGATGATGATTTTTAAAAAATGTTTTCTTTTCTGATGAGGTGACATTTCATGTGAGTGGAACAACACTTAAATGTCATAACTGCAGTATTCGACATCAACATGATTCTCCTACAGTTAATGTTTACTGCAGTTTGATGGAAGATCGGGTGATTGGTCCTTTCATTTTTGAAGAAGGGACAATAGAGCCATTTATTATGATTTCTTGACAGAATATATCGCAAAAATGGATGATATTGAGACAGAAAATAAGGCTTGTGTTTTTCCTACTAGATGTCACCCCACCTCATATGCAGGAAAGCAAGTGTCAAGTTTGCTAACTCAGTCAGCACTAGTTTAATTGAATTATAGGAAAAAATGTGATGCATTTAAAGAATTGTAAACAATTTTTCCAATAAAGTGTGAAATGAGAAAATTTGAAAAGCTAAAATATTAATAAGAATTAATTACCTAATTCAATATCTTGATCATCTGTAAGAACAAGGATTATATTTGGTTTTTTATCTCGAAGGAGCTGTGGTAATTTTCTAGATCGTCCATCCTTACGGATAAAACCATTTCTGGAAGAATATCGATTGGAATCATAATCATGCAATCCACTAAAATAAAAGAAATTAAAATTATTGTAAACATAATACAATACATAAAATTGCATAAAATTTAGAAAAAAATATAGCGAATTAATATAGGCATAAAACAACAATTTCCAGCCAAACACTTTCTTCTATTTAGTTATTCAGGGATTGAAACAATCACATTTTTTAATGAACAAAAGTATATAAAATAACAATTTTAAATATTTTCATAGAGCTCAAGAACATTAAGATATTAGAAATTAATAATAAGTTAAAATGTATTTGTTAAGCAAGATTTTCAAATTATGTTGAACAAAGAAAAGATTATTTCATAATCATATAAAATAAGAAAATTCCACAAATTGTAAATAAATTAAATAAGTAAAGTTATGAATGCATTTATAGACAATGTCTATAATTTCTAATTACTAATTGTTACCTGACACTCGGAACAGTCCAACAAATCTTAATATTGTTAAACATGATATACAATTTTTATGGCTTTACTATCCTCTTAGGCACATGATCATTTTCAGCAAAATAATGCAGCTCATTACATAGCTCAGCCAATCTTAAATTGGGTTGCAGAATATCAGAAATTAAACTTGGAATTCTCAAATTACAGAGTATAATCTAAACGAGCATTAGAAGTTAAAATTTTTAAAAAATCCAGTTAGGAAAGACAATCTGTTTTAACCTGTATTTCCCATTATGTTAAAATGACTCAATATTCCTCAGCGAGTGAGTGGAGTTCATGCCAAAATGAATATTAGTTGAGGTTAGAGGTGAAGGTAGATCAACTTGTTATAAGACGTTTTTTATATTTTGGCAACTTAATATATACTCAATAAGTTATGTAGGTTAATGATAAATATATAATTTTGATAATGGTTTGAAGTATTTCAAGAAAACAAGAAACAAATCAGAAGCATATAAAGAAAAATAAGTTATGCTAGAAGAGATTAGGGAAGCTATGTAAAGAGCTAGTTAGTTATTGAAAAAGGTTTCCCAGTTTTTTAAATAAAAGTACAAGCAAAATATAAAGCAAAAGCTTCTCATTTTTAAAATTTTTCAATAACAAGTTATTCAGAGAAAACTCATCTTCTCTTCTGTGGCTTATTGTTACATTGGTGTGCAAAATTTATGGCACAATGTAAATTTTAAGTTAAAAACCAAGAAATTGAAGAAAAAGAGTTCTTACTATCAGTACAATGAACATGTAATTCAGAAAATAGGACATGCGTGTGCTAATATCAGGAACAAAATGTCACAGGGGACATACAGAATACACACGTTTTTGGTACTCATAGCTCAAGACTAAAATCGAAGATTCTTGGGCCCAATTAAAAACATTCACTGAAAAGGAGTTCTTTAGTGAAATATGGCTGGAAGAAACCACCTGAATGACTTCACCTTTAGAAAAATTATCAGAAAGCTGTAGAAGGGACATAGTGTTTAACAGTATTGGCTGAAGAGTTCTGAATCAACAAGTGTTGTTTCATGTTCTTGGAAAACCTCTAAACCATAGGTTTAGAAAGGTTAGTGGTGGTCGGGACTCAGGGAAGCAGCAGAAATGGATGAACAATGTATAATCTTGCAGGGGAAAAGAATCCTGTAAGCAAACATCACTACTCAGAAACTGTTTACAGTAACATAGTGACAATTGCTTTAATTTACTGCATTCAGATTCCTTTGCAAAGGTGAATTATTCATCTATGGTCTTGAATGCTGACTTCATTTAAAAGTTGGTTATCAGTGTCACTGTTTGGAATGATAAACAACTAGACCCATCAATGCAGTTATGTCCTCTTTACAAATAAGAATCGTTTCAGTGCCACAAGCATTTTTCAACACTGGTTAATTTGGAGAGTTTGGGACACTACTTCACTCCAGTAACATCATAGAAAAAGAACATTACAGTGCTCCTGGAGTTATCATCTGGAAAGCATCATACTGAATGGACAGACAGAGCTCCACATTTTCATCAGAGGTTCTGTAACTGGAGATCACTGTGATATCCAAAGTCCTTTTTCTTGTGTGGCCAGAATGTGGAGAGGAGGTTACTAGTTCAGATGTGACCTCACTATGGGTTCAAAATTATGAGACACTTGGTGATGAGAGAGTATTGCAAACTAATTAACCATAAGATAATCTAGGCTCACCTACACCACTATGTATCTATGATTAAAACCCCACAAAAAATAAGAGGAATGCTTTGGGGAGACACCTTGCCACACAGTTATATACTCTAGGGAACACCCAACAATCAAAACAGATTATTGAAGAATGGGCATTCTTACTTCAAGAAATGTAATCTGGTGCTGAATATGGAGAGAAGTGAAAACTATTGCAGTAAAAGAAGGACATATCAAAACATCTGCCTATTTTTCCTCTGGGATAATAAACATGAATTAAATAAAACCTTTGGTTTGCATATGCAATGCATACACTTTTGCATAGTTATGCTTTCATCATTGCTTAAGTACAAAATGCTGTCTCTTATGCCAGAAAAACATCTGTTTTTTAAGTTATGCATAACAATGTATGATTAATCTAAAGTGCAGTTTTCAAGAAATGGTGACAATCACCTTGTTTTATCCAAAAGTATAACATGCATTTATATCTTGTAAAATTATTTCTCATCTTACTGCATTTAAAAGAAATTTCTTTTACATATTGATTCAATCAATGGAAATATTTGAAAATAGTTGAGTCTTTGCAATTTAGAAGCAAGTACCAAGCAGACTTCCAAAACTTGACCTACCACCTCCAAGCATATTTCACCTTGCAACCATGACCTAATTTAGTCTGCTTCTTTAATAGGTGTGACGGATTTTCCATTAAGTCAGGAATCAAACTCACAACCCAACTAGCTACCACAGCCCTTCTACATGGATAAAACCAAACCAGTGATCAGTAATCAAATCTAATAATAAATGATTAGAAGCCTAAGTTAGTTTAATACATAAAGTTTCACAAATTCAATTAACTTTGTAAACGCTCTTTTTTACAATAATTATAAAAGCTATAAGAATGACTCATTAATTAGTATTTGATTATATCTTTTCAAAAGTCAAACAATTTAACTTTTTAGAAACAATTTATCAAATTATAATCATGTAACATTGAAATAAATAAATATTTATAGAAATAAATGCAGTGATACACTCATCGTAAGTAAATATGATACTTTAAAGGTAAAATTAGTCACAAATTATGATAATGAAAAAGCATCAAGATGGATAAGATTTATTAATATTTATTTAGCAATTAAATAGTGATATTTTTAGTAGTTTTTTTGTTTCTATCGTCCTATAGAATTATCACCACTTCATGGTAATATCCTATATTTATATATGGATAAAAAGTATATTTTATATCATTTAAATTATATCTGTCATTCCTACGAGCAGCAAGATTATTCATAAAAATACAGATAGTTCACTCACTTATCATATCATTTTTATTTTTACTTTATACCTGTTGGCAGCCTTTCAAATCTTTCTATCAATGTAAACATTTAATTATAAAAGGAAATTTAATTTTAAAAGGTAACTCATACCATGCCTTATTCCAAATCATATATTTTCATTTAAAATTAACATATAATCCTATTTTTGGCAAAATAAGTTTTAAAATAGCCTATATTTTTATTCACTTAGTAAATTCAGGACTATCTTGATATGGAATGGCATGATTATAGCGGGTAAGCTGATTTTATGGATAAATCATAAAGTTGTGAAAAAAGGATCAAATCAAGACCAATATGCATTTAAACAACTTATACACACAAAGGATAATATAAAATTACTATCTGGAGAGTAAAAAATTAATCTCTTCATACAAATTTATATTGTTTTAAAAAATCATTAACACATTTCTTTTTCTTTCCATTGAAAGAATTCTTCATTCAGAATTTAAGACTTTTTGGAATTCAGAAGAACATAAGTTATTCTAAATGGAAAAATACTTACTGTTGGTAACTACTAGGCAAATCAGGAAGGAACGCTTTATGCTGGTCAGATTTGGCAAAAACAATTAAAAAACTTGTAAAAAAATAACTAAATAATGGAAAGAAGTTTAGGAAATCCATCAAACATGTGGTCTCAAGTTACAGTTGGGTTATATGATCACATCTCAGAGCATTCTGAAATAAGATAAAACATATTTTTAATGAAAAGTTCAACAAATTATATATTTAATTTAAAAAAAATATGTAAAAAAATCATCAAATTATAATTCTTATTATATTAAACACATATTCAGATTTATTAAATTCTTATTTCTATTTCTAAACATGCAATTGCATGCATTCTCATTTTACCTAATAATGTTGAATATATTAGTTTGGGGAAAAAGTAATCCATTATTTTTTCGGTAGACGTCTGTAGTGATCGATATCTCGTCAGGTATATATCAAACAATGATATATACCTGACGATTGATGCGCTCGTTGGAAAGGTGGCATTTGACACTAAAATATCCTAATGCGGTTTTTTGTTTGATTAATTCAGTTACGAGTACAAGGTTTTAAAAATGGAAGACAACAAACAGAAAATTCGATACATTTTCGTTTTTCTCTTGTAACGGCGAAAAAGGTAGCCGGGTGGCTAAAATTGTGAAAGGTGTTTATTGTCCTATATAAGACTGTAACAACCAGTTACGTACAATTTTTGTTTCGTCGATTCCGTTCGGGTATTTTTTTATGTTAGAGATGCACCTCGCATGTGGATACAGCATCGTCGAAAATGTCTATAAAATATCAAAAATGATCGAAGTTATCCGCATGTCAGCAGTCGTAACGCGCAAGACCTAAAATTCTACATGAAAGCTGTTTTAAACCTTTTTACAAAGCGAATCCAAAAAAAGTTACATAAAGTTCACGTAAAAATAATGGATTTCTTTTTCCCCAAACTAATATATATATATATATAATATGGATTTAGTTTGCTTTGGCATAATAGTTTTTTTTGGGGGGGGAGGGACAAAATAAATTATTTTTTTCCTTTACATCTTTTAATTATAACGAGGCATAAAAATTATTAATATTTATTTAATAATTCAATGGCCTATTATTTCAGTATAAAAAAGAAAGGTATTTACATTGAAATAATAAGCCATTGAGTAATTTTGTTCATATTGTATTTTTTCATACATTTTTTATAAATAACAAATATAAAACTTCTGATATTATCTAATACATATGTTTTAAAAGATCTATTGAAATAAGCATACAAAAGAGTCACTGTTATTTAAATTTTTAAATTCAAAGATTATTGTTAGCTAATTCTAGGTCATCATGTTCTTCAAACTCTTAAGAACGAAATATTTAATATTATTTTTATCAAATTAAAATATCACTTCTCTACAAAATAATCGGAATTTATCACATTGTATGAGTTGTAGATTATATATATTTACAGAAAAATGAGGTAAATATTCAATAATTTATAACATTTACCAAGTTTAGTGGGTTTAGTACTTTATATAAACTAAAAGGTTACAAAGTACTTAACTGAAACATCACGTCAGAAATAGACGAAACAACCAAGATACTATGTATTCAAATTAGTGTAATGTATTGATTACTGAAAGCAAATGACAGTTGTGAATAAATATATTTCTACTTTAAAGTTGTTACTGTTTTTATCCCATAGATGGCAGCACTAACAAAAGCTATTGAAAGTGTTAAAAAATTGTTTTTAAAAATAATTTTAATCAATACTAATCACTTACAGAAAAATTAATTGCTCGATTTTTACTTACAATAACTTAATCTTCAAAAGTGATATTTTATTCTTATTAATGCACTTGGACGTTAGGGTACTTCAAACTTTCTCGCATTAAAACCACGATTAATCCGCGTAGGATGTTCAAGCAAGCTAAAGATATTTTCAGAATATCGATAAAATTAAAATCCCATAATTTTGTGTGAGTATCGATATCTTATTAAAATCATATTTCTGCCACAACACGCAAGCGCGTAATATTTTAACATTGGTTCGAACGAATCAAATGTATCTCTCTGCTACTGTTTCATCACAACCAATTTCTCGATCACTCCAAATTGTTATTGAGCGATATACGATAAAATGTGATACATTTTGCTTTATAATTCCTACAATAACGATAGATTTAAAATTTAAATTAATTACACACATGGTTAAATAGATTCGAAATATTTTATGGCTTCAATTAACGAACATCCAGAGTGCGGAGAATACGAAGATGGTAGTGGTAGTCGATTTCATACCAAATATACAGGCAAATATCATGAGGTCCAGAAAAAATTTCACCAGTGCCCGAAAAATGAGGAATAAATATACTTACTCATCACATTATGTTTTAAGATGCATTGAACCATAATTCAATTCATAACATTACGTGAAAAGTTATAAAAACGTTACTTCATAGAATAATGCCATAATATTATATAAAAAAAATTATAAATTATTTAACACTTAAAAAATCCTTTTAGTAGTCCGCGAGATTTAAATTACGTATGAGTCATTACTGGTCCATGAGTCAAAAAGCTTGGCGACTGTTGGTTTAAATCAAGAAAAGAACACAATATACAAACACTTGCTTTTACAGTTAAGTATACAATATTTTTTACAGTTAAAAACTGTTTTTACATTCGATAACTGCGACCTTTCATAAAGTGAAATATTTGCCCTAAGTGAAGTAATTTCAAGTGTGTTCCCACAGTGTTACAGTTTTCTACATCTTATACGCGTGAATTCAGATTTTCAGAATTAATCAACATATAAAGGAAAAAGATCGAGAATGTTAAATGTGGAAGAGATGATATGAGAGCAGCTTTGTTAGTTTTACGAACTTATCAAAAACATCAAACTGAAATGCCTCATTAAAAAAGTATCCTTATTATTACATTGTAATTAATCCTTTAATAAACGTATGCTTTTATAATACATGTTGTATTATATTTTACATTCAAAATTATTATCACAAACCATTTTACAATGCATTATTAAGTATGTAAACGACTTCTAGGTTCATCTTTTTCTTAATGTGCCCCCAAGTTTTAAAATCATGCTGCAACAAAAAAAAAGTTGAGAACCACTGTTTGGTTTAGTTTTCTTGTAGCTCAACTGTCATTTTTTGCATACGAAGGCTAATTAGACCAGGACATACAGCTTAAAATGTGGATTTCTGACCACAGCAAATATCAAGCAATAGATGGAACTTGAGTCCAAGAACAGGTAAAGAGAGAGTAACTGAGACGCTTTTATGAGTACAAGTGGCAGGTAGCAATGTACATTTGGTGTTGTGATTCCATGCTGTTTAGAACTCATTACCAAAACAAATTATAATAAAATTGACGACATTAGTGTGACGTCATATCCACAATTCTTTCCAAACAAATACAATGTAAACATTTGTTTAATATTGTATTTAAGAGTGCCTTCTTGACAAACTTGGAGATTTTTGTTTGGCTATCGATTTTATTGGTGATTTTTTGTTGGCACATAACAATAAATTCTTCTGTTGCAACCAGAATACGATTGGATTTTGCCCAATCGTATTCTGGTTGCAACAGAGCTTGGTGATTAACTGTGACTACAATTTGGCGAGAATCAAAGGTTA
>JAPDSC010016152.1:294140-338122 GCA_026290005.1 Latrodectus geometricus | reverse complement strand
AAAATATTTTTATTTGATAACTTATTTATCAAATAAAAATATTTTTTGTGGAAAATCGCGTAAATATTTACCTAGTTTAATCGAAAATATCCTTATCAAGGAATGTAAGAGCTCCTGATTTGTGAATTGTTCTAGGACATTTTCCTTTTTAAATAAAAACAAGTTTTACATTTCTTTAATAAAAATACTTTTCGTAAAAAGCACATGAGGTTAATTTTTCTTTTAATTCCTCGAAACAATCAACACATACAGTAAATTAAAAGCAATTTTCAGGCGACAGTAATTCAAGCACCTTTCACTACATCAGGTTGAAAATGGCGCAGTTGGCTTACAAAATGGCCGGCAGAAAGACATGTCAAATAACCATTATTCTCCATTTGGAAAGAAGTTTGTGATTGACGGACAGGATCATTTTCTTTATATTAATTTGTGGAGTACTTTTTTTTTAATCATCCTAAAAGTCGGCAACTTTAAAGATAGTAATTTCAAAATGGATGTTTAACTCTTTTCTTTGAGACCGTGGTGGTATTGAAGGTAATATTGCATGATCCTAAACGCTTCTTCTTTTTTCTTTTTTTTAAGACATATTTTTAAAATATAACTTATAAAAAAGTATGTATTAATAAAATAATAAGCTTCTACATAGGGAACGTTCAAATATTACGTAAACAATCTAAAGGAATGATGTGTCTTCAGTTGTATTCTAAGGGGCACATTTTGCATATGAAGGTTAATTATACAAAACCTATGTTTTAAAGTAGATTGAACTATAACAAAATATTAACGGTTAAAATTGAAATCTAATTTCCGAATGTCACATCCTTAACCATTCGCCTATTACCTCGACGATCTTTGGGGGGGGGGGAGAAGATTTATGATTGGCTAATTTTTAAAGACAAATTGGGTTGCAAATCTGCCATTCTCGAGTAAAATTCAGTAGGACTTGTCACTTGACGGTTTTTTTTTGGGGGGGGGGTCATAAAGGTTAATTAGGTATCTACATCTTAAATAGACTCAGAATCACTTCAAACAACCACACTGGAGTTGGGAATCGAATCCACGAACTATTAACGATGGCTAGAGCGATAACCATGCGGCAGCTACCCTTGTAGTAATACAGAATAAAACGAATTTTTACGTAGCCAAAATTTTTACAATTCCAACAAGAATGCAGCCAAATTTTTTAAAATAAAAATTATAAAAATTTTGTCGTTTTTTTTATGTTTTCCATTTTTAGTATTATATTTAGAATTTGGTGAAATCTGAATTCACAATACCGATAGTAGAAAGTTATCATTTCTTAATGTGTCACTCCAGCTCCTTCATTAACTCGAAACAATAGCTTTATATTCCTTAGCATTTTACAATGTGATGTAAATAATCAAATAAAAAATATTCGATAAGTCAAGGAAAATATTTTCTACGAAATGGAATTAATCACTCTTCTGCAAGCCTCAAACCACTATAAGCATCTATTATCACAAATAAAAGGAATTCAAACTACAGAAAGAGGAAAAGTTAGCCATTCCTTTTACAAGTGTATTGACTGTATTGGATCAGAGACGCAGAAAGTCTTAGAAATACATTTGCGTTTTCATCACATTAAAGAATTCGGTTCAGATTTACTGTACGGTCACCCTTGGCGCAATTCTTCCCCATTTCGCGATAAATAACATTTTCTGGCAACCCATTTTTCGCATAGGCAATATTTTATAATACTTTTTTTTTCTTTAGATCTTGCTTGTGCAAAATGGCGAGATTTTCGGCGAAATTTTAAGAAGTCACCAAGGGTGACCGTACAATAAATCTTTACCAAGAATTCATTAATCGATTTCCGTAAAATATTGTAAAACATTCCAATAAGAATTTTTGGTACTCATGTATTATCCCATCCACCAACTCCGCGAAAAAAATATGTAGCCAAATAATGAGATTTATCGCCAAATGCTGCGGTTAAATAATAATAGCAGTCGCATTTTATTTTTCATTATATTCAAGCTCGCGTTTTATATACACATTTTATTTTTACGGCATTCATGTTCTTAAATTTATTATTAAAAAATATGAAATAGGTTATAAATTAAAATTAAAGTTTTTATTTGTTTCAATAAAAATCTGTTTAACTGTTATATATATATATATATATATATATATATATAAACGCGTATTTTGAAACAAGTTTTAAAGTTTTCAACATTTGGCGATACATATTTTGGCGAAAATGGCCGACAAATATTACTTAGCGGTATCCATTTTTATTGTTTTAATAGTATCAATCTTTGCGTCTTGGATTACGAGCCACTTTGTCTTGAAGATAGTAAAACAGCCGTGGAACAAGAACTTTAGATCAGTCCATTTATCAGCTAAAGATATTACAGCCAACGGTCGAGATAATTGAAAGGTTGGTTCGAAGTCAGATCTGATCTTTCCATTATTTTTCGCGTGACCATTACGATAATTATTCCCAGGTAATAGCACTGCTCTGAACAAACAGGAAAACAATAAATTTCAAGCACTTCCTGTGATAAAAAAAAAGCATGTATCTTTTTAAAGAATCATCCGCCTATAAGCCAACTAAAGACATAACAAATTGTAAATTCAGAAATTGAGTTGGCCATTAGTTTAATTCATGTATATTTTAATCATTTTAAGTTCGATTTTTTGTTAAATGACTTACTATAATCTTTTCAAAATATTAAAAATTCACATCCCTAACTGCAAAATGTTTACACAAACAAATGATTCTATAAAAAAAAATGTTTAAAAGTGCATCTAGAATGGATATAGAACTGAAGAATTTCTTGAAGAAACAACTTTAAATATCCATCATACTTCTTTTTAATTATTTTGAAAAAGCATGTTTTAATTTATATATAAAATTGATGTCTGAAAATCTTTCATTAAAATGTTCTTTTTTAAATTCGAATCAAAAACTCTCTTCCACATTTTATTATTAATTCTAATCTTGTATCATATGCAGTCATCTGAATTTTTGATTCTAGGTAGAGGGGACAAATACAAATTAAAAAGAAACAATTATAGTTTCGGTTTTTGACTAAAATGGTATTAATATTTCGCATTTTATAAAAATAAAATGTGTGTGTGATAAAATATTTTTATAAGAATACTATAGTAAAATGATATATCTTAGAAAGATCAAAACGCGAAAAGTTAAATATTTCAAGTAGGATTTTTTTAAATATTTCCGGGAAAATTCCTATAAAAAAAAAATGTTTTTACCACAAATATTCAATTATAAATTAATAGAATACAATAAGCGAATCATTTAGAATTTGGTTTGATAACTCAACAGTTATTTTTTTGCTCACGAGAACTAATTAGATCCGACCCTACGATTTAAATGGATTACTAGCCACTACAAACATCCAAACCAAAGGTGGGTTTCGCATCCACGAACTGTTGAACCTAAAGCAAGAGCGTTAACTATTCGACTACCAGCTAAGGGATCATTAGGAATAAAGTAAAAGTATCTAAATTAACATTTTATCTTTTGTATACTTCCATTATTTTATAATTCAGGCTAATTACAAAATAATTATTTTAATTTAATTTTGATATAATAACGATTTCAACTTTAATGCAGTATTTGACAGTCTTCCGATTGTCCTATAACAGTCTTCAATTAAACTATTTGGGTTACGTGGGATCGGAAACATTGAAATAGCTTTTAATACGGCCAAGTGACGGCTACATTTTTCAAAGTGGAAGGTCACAAGTTCGATAGCAGACACTGTTGAACAAGAAGGTTAAATATTGTGTTTCCTACAAGAGCACTTATGTCGGAATGGGTGCTAAAAGAACTATCCGAGTTTGCTCCTTGAATTATGTGAATTCAGAAACTAAGAATTGTCTTTCAGAAACATAATGCGAAATGTAAACTCAAATGCTTTAAGAAACTTTCAGCTGTCAGGGAATTTATAATACTTTTAAGACGAAATATTATGCTATAAATGTACTAAAGATAAACCTGATGCTCGCTGTTGCATGTTATAAGACTATATACACTGAGTCTTACAAAATATTAATATTTTCACAAAATATAGCACTTTGAATATATATATCAACAAATGTTCTCTTGCATTTAAATAAAACCAATTCTCAGAAAAAAATTTCTATTTTTTAAATACTTTAATATTTGATTCATTAATTATTTTACTGTGACACATGCTAATAACAAACGATATTCCTCAATATCTTATTAATAACACAATGAGAAGAAGAAACTACACAGATAAATATATTTGAATAAAGCACGGTGTCGCAGTGGTAACGCGTCGTGCTCCAGGTGCTAATTTGAGGTTCAGTCCTGAGGTTGGGGAAGATTGGTACTTCTTTTCAACCCATCAGAGGGTCGATAAAACGAAGTCCAAGTATGGCTAGGGAACTAAGCCCTGGGAGTTTCCGTGTTATGCCCCCGTTAGGTGTTTCGCATTCCTGGGCTCTCAGTCATGAAGGGTTGGGCTCTGTAGGGTTCCTCTCCTTGGCCCCTACATGAGCTATCATACTACGGAGTTAAGCTGACATATATACTTATTAATTCAAGCAATTAATTGTGCATGGCATGAATTTAGCATTATCATTTTAAATATTATAAGAGGACCTAGCCTAACAAGCAATATGAAAAATTATGAGATTTATTCTTATATTATAAGAATTATACTTACTTTGAATAATTAAATAGTTTTTAGCAATTACATCGTTTGCAATCTAATATTGCAATAGGAACACGATATTATTGGCGATAATTTGTTGAAATAAAAAAAAATAAACGCATAAAAAAGTTTGAGGGGAAAGTAGTATTAATGACATCATGTCAAATCAATGAAAGTTCAATTAATTTGTATCTTGACTGTTGATTTTTAAATACGAGGGATAATTCGAATAGCATCGAACTACTGCAAGCATCAAGTCAGCGGAATCGAATTCAGGAGCAGCTAAATTGAAGGTTAAAATTTTAATAATCCAGCTATCACTTTAAGGAATTAATGGAAAGTTTGGTTACCAATCTACGGTTATTTTTCGCACAGAATATTCAACTGAGATCTACAGTTTAAAGTGGCCACAATCAAATCCACACCAGATATGGGAATCGAACAAACGAACTATTGAATTTCATGCCAGAATACTATTCATTAAACTGCCAGCTCAACATTACTTAGTGTATGACCTATAGTTTAAAATTCTTCGATACTTTCCGAACCACTTTATAAACATTTACACCCGAGTTGGGGATCAAACGCACAAACTGATATAAAACAGGTGAAAACTAGATCCTAAACAATACCAAAAACAATATAGTTCAATATAAACTAATTATATAGTAAGTAATGCCGTTTGGACAAAAATAAATTAACATTGAATAACAAATGAATGAAATATAAAAAAAAAAATTTCACACAGAGAACGTAGAAAAAAAACAAAATATTATCCAAAACGTAAAGGGGATTATTTCTTAAAGAGAGAGAGAGACAAAGAATTACTTTTGAAAATGGTATCTCATATGTCGAAAATACCGCCATTTTATTAACCGTTTAATGAAAACTGGTATATCTATGAAAAATTCTATCATATATGGTGAGAAATCACTTGTCTACCAGCAAAAGAATGCATTCAATTTTTATTACCCGAAGAAAAACTTCAACCCATTTGAAAGAATGTGTTGACTCTAGTAAATCTTGGGAATTATCTGGAAAGGAGCGCAAAAAGATAAAAGAGGATAAGATGGGGTGATGACTAACCGACAGCTTTATAGCGAAAGTAAATTATAGAACGAGTTATCTCTTTAAAGAAAATGCGATTTACAGATAAAAAATAATAGTTCGATAAAGTTTCACTAATCAAATCGTTGAGTAACGTTCTTTTTAAAGGAAAAAAAAAAAAATTTTTTTCCCATATTCATTTTTTCTGTTCACAAAAAGTAATATTAAACAGCTAAAACTTTAAGAAAGAAATATCGATTTCCAATATTTGAACCAACCGTAATTAATCTAGAGCAGACAGAAACAGAGAAAGTTTCGGTTCCATGGAATCAGGTTTTTTGAGCACCAGAGGGAGCAACAATTCGTGATCGCCTTTCATATTCAAATGAACCTCTCTGAGGGCAGGTGTTCCTGTACATTCATTTTCTTGTACGTGATTAAGCAGATCAGGGAATATGTTGAGAAAAGAATCGCGATTATTAATAAAGGTATGCATTTAAACCACATAACGGGTTCTGAAATTATCTTTTCAGACAAAACGCAGCTGCTGCCCGTAAGTAATTATAACCCAGAAACCAATTTTATTTTTACATCATTAAGGGCTCTTCGTAACGTTCGCGCTTGAATTTATAAACTAACAATAGCATTTGCATGCAACTGCAAAATATTATATTAACAAAGTTAATTATTATAAAATTAAACTGTAGAGTGTAATACCTATCCCAAGAATATACAAAGATTTGGAAGAAAAGAAAAAAGCACTAAATTACTAAGTAGGAAAACATCTGCTTAACGATGACAGCTGTCAGACTGTCAACATCATTGTGCCTTCAGATCTTTTCTTCAGTTACCATTTGCTATTTCTTTATAATTGTTAAAGGATGAATATGAGAACCAATAAAATGATTCATATAATTTTTTTTCTATTCAACAAATGTAATTTGAATTATTTCATACCCCTAAATTAATTCTAGTTTCATTTCAAGCAAATTAATATTAAAATTTATAAATCAGCACAAGATTATGTGTGAAATTTAAAAGTCATATTCATGTTTTATTCATTTAATGATACATATTCAGAAATGAAGGATTTACTAGATTAGTTTCAAAATATTAATATTATATTCACATGCTAGATTTAAATATCCAAAGTACACTCTACATTACATTATTGACTTTCATTAGACTGGAATCCAAGATATTTGTATTTTCTTGGAATGACAATTAATAAATTATTTTTTTAACTGTAAATGATTAAAAAAACAACAAGTGCTAGTTAAAGAAATGCAGAATTTTGTCGTTGAAGAATATTCAAAAAATGTTTAGTTATTAATAAAAATTTAATAACTAGACATTTAAAACCACCATTAATTATTTTAATAAAAGCTTTATATAAAGAAGGGCTAGCATTGAAATTTATTTATAGAAACTTTTAAATTGCATAAAAAGTATTGAAAAAAAATTTTCGATTGAATATTTGGTAAACTTCATTAAAGAGGTATATTATTTGGTGCAAATTTTTAAAATCCACAGGAAGAAATCATACTTTGAAGTTCAATGAGTACAAAATAACTGTAAATTTGTAATATGAAAATCAAAACAAGTATGATATCCTGTATGTTTAAAGCTAATATTAGTATCGCATATATGCATATGACAGAAAATTATAAATTTTCTTTAAATATAAATTTTTCATTCTTAAAATTTAATTATATATATAATTAAATTTCCTAAATTAATTGCTGTCGAAGAAAAGCAAAATATTGTGTTATAAGGAACAGTGTTCAAAGGATCCTGATTTTACATGAACAATTGAGAAAACCTCAATAAATGAATATTATAAACTTTTCTTTATATTTTTATTATAATCAATATTACTCTAAAATGCAGTTTTTTAAGAAAAATCTGGATAGGTTAGGTTTGTTTGTAGCTATTATGGTCATTTTTTGCACAAAAGAACCTGGACCAAATATACAATTTAAGGTGGATTCCAAATCTCTACAGACATTCAAACCTGGGGTGGGATTAAAACCCACAAACACTTGAATTGAAAGCCAGAGGAAAATTACTGAAATATCACCAATTGAAAAATCAGGGACTTGGAACTCTGATATTTTTTTCTCAGGGATCACATAAATTCATTTAGGAACCTGAATATAAATAGCTAATTGTTTTAACAACATAAATAAATTTTTCTAGTTCCAAGTATAATTATATAAGTTGTATGAAACTTTGTACTATTGACAACACAACAAATTTAATAATCTCTTCATACTCTTTCAGTGACAAACTGTCACTTTTTTGAATGAACATATATTATAAGAAACAATGTATTACTTATAAAAACAATACTTGAGCCATTATATATATATAAAATATAAAAGAAAGAATGTAATAATAATTTTGTGGTTGTTTTACAATCATTAACGTGATTTGGAGCTACAATTTGATTGGGTTCCAAACCACTACAAACTATACCCAAGATGGGAATTGAATCCACAAACTGTTAAAATGAAAGTCAGAGTGCAATTCATTCAGCTGTCAATTTAGATACATAACTATGATCACATCTTGTTCTACACAGAATGACAATCAAATTAAATTATAACGACAGTTAATCCAATAATCTCAAAATTGACTGGCTGATGTTTTGTATAATTAAGGTACTTATTTACTTTTAAAGACAATTAGATTAAAAACAACCAGTTTAATGATAGAGCATTTAAATATTAACCATTCATATATCTAATGATACACATATCTATAATAATTATTGATTTACAAAAAAAAAAAATATTTAACACACCAATGGATGTATCCACACATGAGCATAGGAATAATTAAAATAAATTTATAAGTTTTCCTTTTAATTTTTCCATGTACCACCAATAAATCTTATATCAAAGAATTATCTCAAATAAATTTTTAAAATTTCAAGACAAAACAGTAAAAAACTTAATATGATAATATGCACATAACATTAGAATCAAATCAACTTTAAGTCCATCTTGGTAATGTTATAATTAATAATTACGTATCCAAGTTTTAATTTAACTAATAAAACAGAAGAATTAAATACAACATATATACTTGAGACACAAGCCATATATGATTATATCATAATGTTTATTTTATAATAAATTTGCTATGAATTTATAGCATTTGTTGTAGCACAATATTAGACATTTGTTAATATGTGAAAGTATGTTACTGCCTAGTGCTAAATTTAACAAAATATTTTATATCCACATTATTATTTTACTTTGATTAATTTTAAAATTAATATAATCATTAGTGCAGATTAGAAATTTTTATCATAACTTGGAAAATAGATGTATTAAATCAAATAAATAAAAATATTATTACACTTAATTATTATATTAAGATTTATTTGAAGATAAAGTTTATAATGAAGAATGATACCAAAATACTACATATTTTAATAATTCCTTTAAAAAAATGAGTTATATAGTACTTAATTTATTACATCATACTAGACTGAGCAATGAAATAAGTGAAGAAAGAAATGCAAGTTTTGTTTCCATGAACATAAAAATTATTCACTTTAAATTGCATAAATGATATCAATAGATTCCATCACCACCCACACATTTTTCAAAATACACTTTTTTTAATGATTGTAAATATAACACACTAACGAATATGAAACTTTTTTTTTTTTTTTTTTTTTTTTTTTTGCAAAGAATTCTAATAACAACTTCATATGTGTTTCATTTTTAGCGATTTCTAAATTTAGAAAGGAAAATTTTTCAAGTAGGGAAAAATATCCCCTTAAAAATCGATAAATTGGGAATGTTTATGAAAAGATCCGGGGAGGACCTGGGATGTTTATGTTTTTCATGAAAAACATATTGTAAGATTAACTAACACATTTTACAGTAATAATAAATGAAATATGTGTATCTGACATATGGAATTCCGTGGAACCACATTTTTCGATAGTCACGTTCCAGGGAAAATCAAATATTATAAACACTTACCTTGAAATAAGAAGTGGAGATTGCTGGCGGAGAACAAGTACATTTTCAAAATAAGTATAAGCATCAAACTAAAGAGTACTGTCGTATCTCTGTCTCCTGGTGGATTTACCTCGAGAGGTCTATCTAATATTTCCTTAGCTGGAGCGAAGACCGACTTTAAGGAAGCCATTATGAACAGAGAGAGTGACAACGAGGACAGGAAACTAGCGATGCATGTTTATCGCTTTTATTGGCGACTATTTGACTAAATTTCATTCTGTCATTTTTTAGTGCTGTGTTTTTGTAAATTATATATTTAAAAGAAATTTTTCGTTTTTTATCCTCCCAAATTATGTTTGAAATTTAAAATTCTCACTGTTGATTTTTTTTTTATCTAAATAGAAAAATGTTTGAAAAATATAATGAAAAATAAATTATCTGATTACTTAACAAAAAACATTTACAATATGCTCAGTATATATATTCAATTACTAAAATCATATGAAAAGTGGAATAAAAAAAATGAATAATTTTCTGGGTGTATTAAAATATTTGAAAACTCATATAGGGTTTAATGGCTAAATCATTTTATCCAAGAATATTTTTAATTAAGTTTTACGAAATGATTTTTTTTTTTAAATATGTTAGTACTATTACAGATTAGGAAAGTGTTTCTCATCCTTAAATGGGTTTGAAAATCAAAATAGAAAAATAATATATTTTTCGTTGTTGTAAAAGCTGTACTTAATTATTCCAGATTTCCCTCATTACTTAGATTATAAATAAGACTTTAATTTTTCAATCTCTGTATAAATATTGAATTTTTATTTAATTTAATAAGCGAAATATTGGTATAATGATATTAAAAATAAATTAATAATTGAAAAAATTAATAAACTCTCCACAAACGATTCAAATATTCTTATGCAGCACAAAGTAGAATTGACATTAAATCTTTAATGGTTTCTTAATATGAACTATACTTGTGAAAATATAATTTTAGAAAAGCCAATGGAATAAATAGACCTTCTGTTTTCCAAATCTCTCATTGCACTGTAAAAAAATGTATATTAATATATATATATTCTGTGTGTGTTCTTCTCTAGTTTTAAGAAGACATTCTTAGCTGCCTACTGAGGAATGTTATATATTTTATATAAATCAAACTAGTAACAGAACTTTTAATGAGTTCTTAGCGAGTCCATTTATGAAAATATGATTTCAGGCTGTTACCACCAGCTGGAGGACGAAATCTTTTACCGTTCAAATTTCTTGTTATACTGAGAAAATATTCTAACAATAAACATTTTTTGTATGTGTTTCTTTCCAACTTTTAAAAGAGTCTTATCTCTGTCTACTATATAATATTAAATTCCTCTATCATTATTTTCAAAACTTTTTGGCATCAGGAAGATTAGATGTGAAAAAATGGCGGCATAATAAGTAGGAAAAAAAATTTAGAATAAAATGTTGGATTAAAAACTAGCACTATTTTTCATCGTGTATCTACTACCATAATTCTAAAAGTTGTCTGGCAAAAGATTTAAAAAAAATAAATAAATAAATAAAAAAAAGAACAGAAATAATTCTGTAAGACAAGAAAACTTTAAATTGCCATAAGCTTTTTTTCTTAAAAAATTGAAAGTGTAGAAATATTTTTTATGTTATATCATTTCTTTAGAATATATTTTAGAACCGATAATTTTACCTATAATTTTAATACAAATTCCACATTTTCATGAGAAAAAAAAGTTTATTTTGAATTTGAGTAGTCTAAGGTTACTCAAAATAGAATGAATTTTAATATTCTTGTCTGATTCGAGCAACCCGTTGGAATATTCAAATAAAAAAAGTTAATTTAAATACCAAGGTAGCTCATTTTAATCAAATGCCATAAGAAAAATATCAATATATATATATCATATATATATATAATGACTGAGTTGTATTAGTTTTATCTCATATTTTTTTTTAACAAAATTAAATTTATTTGACTGTATTCTTAAAATCGTTAACCTCGACAAACGAGGTCCAGGTTATATTTCTTTGAACAGTTGTAACAATAACACAGGTGATTATTAAAGATAAAGCAATTTCAGCGCAAAAATTTCTAATGAATTTAAGTTACATTTTAAATAAGAATTTAATTTTAAATGAACTCCTGGAATCATTTAAGACAATTTTGGCCATATAAATTAAATGAACTGACAATCATTAATAAATGATGGAAATTTAATTTTAGTCATAATAATGTAAGAAAATAATTCTTGGTTCATTAAACGAAACTTCTATATAACGACTATTCAGGATGAAGTAAAAATGACTCTAAAACGAGATAATAGAAACATTTTAATAGTTTTCTTGTAATTTTTTATTTTAATTTAATAATTCATTTTAATAATTTTCAGGATGAAGTAAAAATGACGCTAAAACGAGATAATAGAAACATTTTAATAATTTTCCGGTCGAACATTTAATAATTTTTAAGAAACTAAAAATTCAAAATAACCATTTAGAAGTCTAGTCCTTTAAACCACATTTAGTTAAACCTCTATGGATAAAGCACAAATAAAAATATAATTTAAAGTTTCCAAATTTACAATTAAAATTTAATTTAAAGATTACTAAATATGTCAAACACTAAATGCAAGTGTTTCATGTGATTCAAGAAAAAAAAGTTTGGTCTAGTATTCATCGTGGTTTATTACCTCAATTCTTTCCAGGTTTTATGTAACACAAATCCATTTCCATCTGTTTTCTCACTAATGAGTAGTGGATAATGTAACTATTGCTTTTTTCATACATGGTTGATTCTTTATTAGCATAATTAATTTTAAGTATTTCAAATATGTATAAAAGTTGTGTTTGTAAGGAATTTCAGCAACATTTTAATCGGTTAAGACCTTATGCTCAACGAGCAACAGGTGGTTGGTTTGAATTTGAGGAATAATGTCGTAGCTGAAATCTAAAATCTCAAGCTTACTTGTTTAATACAAAGGAATTTCCTGAGTATTTTATCATTTACAAGCAGTTTATTTATCATGATTCCAAGTTATATTTGCTTTTTATACTGTCGAATATCAAGAATTATACTGTAAGAATGCTCTTCCTAACTTAGTAACAGGACAATACTGTTTGGTGTGTAAGATAATAGATTGGATCACAATCTTGAACAACAGACGATGAACAAAGAGATCTTTTCACACACACACACACTGAGCCGAATCGTGGGGAACAGTCAAGTGTTTTACAGCATTCTTCTACCCCTAGGCTTTCCGCTGACGATACTCAAAGGGTTGTACTCTAAAAATAGTGATTCTATGGTTCTTCTCGTAATAAAAGATTATGGTGTCTAATTTTTTTTAAGACTCAATTAGACCTTTCTAAAAAAGATAGGATTCTCTAGTAATCTTATACAGGTATCAACAAATTTGTAGATTTTGATTGCGATTATTTTATTTATTAATTCAAATAAAATAATTTCATACATTCTTCTTGAAATATCTATAGCTATTTTAAATTTTTCATTTGTTTTGGAAAATGAAAGATACAGCGTTTTCTTGGGGTGTATAAGAATCATTATCGTGTTCGGTTAATAGCAAGTTCGAAATCGGATTCCACCTAAAACCATCAAATTTCGAGAGTCTGTATACTTTTATATTTTACAAAGTTTAACATACTTCCTCTGGTTAGTGTGGAATTTTAAAGAGGAAAGACACAACTCAGGCGTCGATTATGTTATGTAATACTTTTATACTGGCCTCTGAATAACAATAATAGTCCCAAAATACAGCCAACTCTTTGGAAATGGCTGTTTTGATCGTCAGAAATAAATAATAAGAAAAGTGTCCAATTGAATAGTCACTAACAAAATCGAGCTGAGTGATAAGTATTTAATCCTTCAGTCCAACAATTCGTGGGTTCGATTCTCATCTCACACCTGAATCGAACCCAACTTTAAACCCCCAGTCCAGGTTAAATTGTTCCTCGTGAATAAAATGTTACCATAGAGAGACTAATCCTCAACAAGAAAAAATGCCAACAAAAAAAAAAATTAAGTTGTTTAAACCATGCAAAATAAAATTAAAAGTCAATTAAAGAAAAAGCTAAATAGAGGAAAATGATTACTTAGCTGTAGCTTAATAGTGGATAAATCTAATTTAGTATGGTAAGATTTGTATTAATGAAAATTCCGATAGTTACATATTTTGTTAATTAAGACCTTTAAAAGATGGTGTTATAAAGGATTTATAATAATAAAACTTGATAATATTAAGAAATTTTACGTTGTACCTTGTTATCATTTTACAATCATTGTACACAGAGAAAAGCATTGCCATTTATTTAAAAAGAAAAGGGTACTTCAAAGTAGTGTTGTAAATTATAGATCACAAACGCTTTGTTGCGTGATAGTGTCATCTTAAATTCCAAATTTGGTGGGAAAGGCTCTCTCGAGGGAATACCACCTGTGGCCCAGTTTCGTGGTTCACAATGGAAATGTGCCTCTCCCTGTCCGGAGAAGGCTCGTTCTTCTTCGAAATAATGGCAGGGCCGTTAAGGTGTGACCAGTCCATTCCATTTCGATGCCATGTGACTTTTGCTTCTTCCATTTTCCAATCAAAATGGCCATGAAATGCATTTCAAATTATTCGACACCCAGACGATACTTCACAAAAGAAAATCTTCCTTTAAAAAGATTTTTTTTAATTCTTTTCTTTAAAAAGTGAGATTTATTGAGACTACTGTGCTCAAAGTGTGGGAAACCATTTTGAATACGATTAAATTTCTCTTAAATGGTATTATTGTTTAGATTTTTTTTTTACGTAAATGCTTTTATTTCAAATATTTAAGTCATCAAAATCATAATCTTCGTTTGGCTTAGTATTTAATTGTATAAAAAATATTAACATTGATTGCCTAATAGTTTTATTAATAAGGAAGAGCAGAAAATTTTTCATTTTACTACGTATGAGTACAGATTCACTTTTTTTTCTGGACTTCTTATTGTAACTCAATTTAATATGGAAGAACATTATGAACATCATTTAATATGAAAGAACATCATCATCAAGAACATCATGAACAACATTCCTGCTAATGAAGAAACTACTCTTGATTAAAAAAAAGTTTGGAGTACTTACGAAAAAATTTTTGGAGAAATTTTTATGCTTTAGATTTTTTTATTATTAAAATTTATATTATTATGATATTTTAGATTTTTTGTTTATTGAAAAGACATGTTTAATTATTCACTTAAGTACTATGAATTTATGCAAATGATACTACAAAAAATAAACAAAACAAATATGTTTCAAATCTGAAAGTTATGGTAAAAATAAAGATTTGACATGTTTGCATTCTTTTGATATATTTTATATCCGCCTACCCTCAAAGCAGCTGTCATAATATATTTTGGTACGGGTCGACGGTTACAGGAGACGAGACTTTGATAGGAAATGGGGGAAAGAAAGGGAAAAATAAATAATTTTTTTTTTACCAATCTTTATACAAACATTGAGTAAAGATAAAAAATAATCAGTTTCCAGAGAAAAAAGTCATTTTATTTTTTTATCCTTCTTTATATGTTTGAATTGAGCAAACATCTTCAACAAATGCATATCAATCACGGCTTTGTAAGAATAGAACAATAACTGAGTTTTATACTCTGAAGGAACAATTGAGATGGAACAAACATTAATAATTAACATCGGTGTTGTCTTTAAGTAAACGATAATTAATATTTTTGTAGATATATAATATCCCAATGTTAGACTAAAGAAAATAAATTCTTTGTTCTTGATATATTCATTATCAGTTTGAACTGTTCATTCATTTTAATGATAAAGAGATCTTCAAGCAAACGATATTTAAAACTTCTGTAAATTATATTCTAGAATAAAAATAAGAGAAAGATGTATTAATTTTTAAATATAAAGAAAGATATCTTGGCATTAATACATTATCTAATTCCATGTAGAATATTATTAGTTTAGTATATCGAACAAATTATTTAAATATAAAAACTTTTTGAATTATATTTCCAATAAATTATCATAATATTTTTACGAACTCAGTTTTGCCAACAGGATGATACTTCTATTTGTTTGAAATTTGAGGTAAAAACCTTGTAAATTATATTCTAGAATAATAATAAGAGAAAGATGCATTAATTTTTATATATAAAGAAAGATATCTTGGCATTAATATATTATCTAATTCCATGTAAAATATTATTAGTTTAGTATCGAACAAATTATTTAAATATAAAAACCTTTTGAATTATATTACCAATAAATTATCATAATATTTTTACGAACTCAGTTTTGGCAACAGGATGATATTTCTGTTTGTTTGAAATTTGAGGTAAAAAACCTAAATCTTTATTTTTGTAATAAATTCTAAAAATTGCTTTCCTTCAAGTAAGAAAAAATTTTTGCTGAGAAAAGTCTTATCACGGCGCTTTCTCTATGATAGGGTTATAAATGAACCAAGATAAGATTGTTGATAAATACATCAGATTGTTGACCTATTATACGTCACAAATCTCTCCCCGGGGTCTTATCACTCTATTCTACGATTTCACAGAAAGTTATCTTCTTTTCTGATGGGAAAAACTGAAAGCTAACTAGTTGCTAGTTATAATCTTTTTATGGATATATAACAATGCCTTTAATTTAGACATGTTTATATATTTTCCCCTTGTTGATTATGCCTTGCAAATAAGCAAATTCAAATTTTAAAAAACAATTTAAGCAAAATTGACAGTCGTTTTAAATCTTTATTTAATAATGGTTAACGCTTTGACTTAACAAGGTACCAATTCAGAGTACTGAAAAAATAATGCATTCATTATTTTGACGAGTTAGTTATTTGTGCATTAGTTATTTGATGATTCTACTTCAAATAATGAAATCTTCAAATTAAATTTAAAAAAATGCTAATTGTCTAATTCATTTCAAAAACATATATGGTTAAAGTAAATTATTATTTAAATATTATTATTAGTTTTAAGTACTTAAAGTTATTTATTAATTAAGAAGATAATTAGATTTATTTAAATGCATGCTTTTTTAATATACTAGATTTAAATGTAAACCTGCTCAAAACTTAGTGCACAGGTATTGTCTAACGCATGTAGATCATTCGTTTCACGAGGCAACCTCAAATCTGTCACGAATTTCAAGTTAAATTTTAAACACGAAATCACGTTAAATATTATGTAAAAGCATGTATTTTGATAATCAAACTTCTATAAAAAGATATGACATTAACGATTTCATTTGAAGAAGCAGACACGGGGTGATAAAACGAATAAATTTGTATATTCCTGAATTTGCTCAATTAATATATCCCTATTACTTAACTCTGGCTACTGAAGCTAAGAAACAACTTTGTTATAATTTTGAGCTATAGTTACGAGGCGAGGTTGACCCCTGAGTTAGCACATTCATATCCATTCTAGGAGAAGGATAACAAAACCTACGTCATAGTAACAGATTTAGTAATTTCATCATGACGTCCAATGGATTTGTCTGGAATTGAACTCGTTTCCCTCTGGGGTAAAAAGGTTTTACCTGCCAGACTATCAGGATCTATGTTAGCCCATTAGAATCTAGAAATTAAGTTCTAGCAAAAATCTGTAAAATTTCAAGCATAAAACTTTTGCATTGACTAAAATAAGTGCTTGTTTCTTAACATTCGCATCCATAGCTGATGTCTGAAAAACTAAGATTAGACGAATTAAGATTTATTTAAGATAAAAATAATTTTGTCTTACACACATGTAGTGTTTAAAAGAAATGATTTTCGGAAGATGTATTTAATCATTTAAACATGTTAAATATGTGTGTTCCAAAAAAAAAAAATAATAATAATAATAAATAAACTTTTTAAATGTTTAAAAAATTGGCACAGGGAAAAAAAACCACTCAGAAAGGTAAAATAACTAAATAAAAATTGGCATTAATTACAATAACAAATAGAATGCTTATAAATAAAATTTTTAGTTTTAATGCATAGACTTTTAATGATATCTTCAATATACAAACTTAGCATTTATATTTATAATATTATATAAAAAAAATCAAAAAAATCCAACCTTTATCAGAAAACGTAAGCAATATGTTAAAGTTTTCCATGGAAAATTATTTTTTAGAAACAAATATAGTTTCTTATAAGCAGTTTTCGATAATGTTCATATACTTTTAAGGATTAAAAAATACCATCGAAATTTCTAATACATAAAGAATTTTTTAAAATGTTCAAATTTACTAAAAAATTAAAATATCATTAAAATTTAACTAAACCTAAATTTTTTATTAAATAAATTTATTTTAATTTTAGTAATTATATTGAAAAGTTATTAAAATTTAGTTTCTTAAAAAAAAGCTCAATAATTTTAAAAAGTTCTCTACTTCGTAATGAATTATAATTCGTTTTTAAATATTAGTTTAATTCTAGTTTCAAAAACTTGGGGGGTCTCAAAAAAGCGTTAAATTAAAAAGATGTGTTGAATAAATAGATTTAAGAAACATGCAACAGGGTTCCGGAATTTTCCCTATTTATCCCTCTAAAAGGGAAAAGTGGACGTGGAATGTGTTGCAAGCAAGGCGGACATCTTAGGAAGAAACCACCAACGTAGAAATCATGACAATTCCACGATTCGTAATTAATTCACGGAATTCCCAAAGCTTTTTTGTTAAAAATGTAGCTTAACTTTTCTTCCATAGACAGTTTAATTTTTCTTGCAGGATTTTAAATACACAAAATTTTATATTCATAATTTCTACAATTAGATTTTTTCTCCATTTTGCATAGCTTACCAGATGTAATAGCTTAATTTAAAAAAACATTAAAAAAGGAATTCGATGAAGACAAATAATAAATAAAAAAATTTCTGACTGCTGTAATATAGAAACTAAAAAAAAAAGGGATTTTGAATATTGACTAGAAAATGACATTTTTATTCATAAATATATTTATATTTACATAAACCACACACATATTTTTGCTTAAAAAATAAAATTTCTAATGACATGTAAATTTTTAATTACCATAAAAAAGGTATTGATTATTCTTCAAAAAGGAATATAATTAGCAATTAATTAATTTCTTACATTGGTTAAAAAGCATTTATATTTGAGTTTTAAAATGCATTTCTTGTACTCATTTTTGAATAAAATGCAAATTTAAAAGTAATTTTTTTCTCAAAAATTAGAGTAATAAAATCCACTTTATTTACATAATATTTATTTGCATACTTATATAAAAAAAATTAATCATAAAAATAGAAACCTTATTTTCATGTTTTCATCATTATGTTATCATTTATATTAAAGTTTAGAAAAACATATGTTTATTACTTTCATTTTTTGCAATAAAACTATCTTATCTCAAATTTAAATCTTGATTTAAATTTCATTTCGAATTAACATAAAAAAGAATATAAGTTGTATTCAGTTTTATAGTTTTAATTTGTATTTTATGGCTACTAAAATAATAATCAACTTTGTGATATATTAATACTGTTATGTATATTATAAAATTAATTTGTATTATAATACAAGTTTAACAATTGTTAAATATACAAAATTTAAAAATTTTTCTATAAATTAGTTTTGTCTCTTGAAAAATATTAACCACACCTAAGAAAAATCTTGGAGAAAGCCGCATCTGAAATCTATCGAAGCCAACAATAAATCATCTGGTTAACTTCAATAGATTTTTTTCTTTGGCGAGTCCTACAAAAAAAAAAAACTTCACTTTACATACAAAAAATTAAAAAATTCTGGAGGCAACATGATCTTTCATTTATATTTTTCACCTAAAATTGAAATTTTTATATGCTGAAAAAATTAATTTTTTAAAATTAAATTGAATTTGACTCAAGAAGTCTTAGCAGTTTTTATGTTCTTGTAAGCAACCATTGTTGTGTTTTTTAATATCTTATCAATGAAGGAACTTTAATAAGTAAATAATGTTTTTACTTCTTGAAAAAATTATTTCATACAAATAGAGTTAATTTAAAACTATTTTATTACTAAAAATGTTTGGTTATTATTCATGTCTTGCTATAAATTTATTATTAAATAGATATGCAGTGCAATTGGTGTCATTGTCTTTCGTTGAATTTTGGTTCTATTTTGATTAAAAAATTCTAATGAAACTGCTAAATTAATTTTCTTGCATTTTAATAGTTAAAAATTTATAAAAATTAAATCTAAATTAAATCTTATTTTAACTATATCTTTTAAAATCTTTGTTTTAAATACTTTTTTCATCTAAAATTATTTAAAATCATCTTTTGTATCGGCATTCTCAGTTTCATTTATTGCTTAATTGCACCAATTTTAATTAATAAAGTTTTTTTTTCTGTTTCTTTTTTTAGTTTCTGTGTCAAAGTAGTAATAATAATATCGATGCATAATTTAATTTTACGAAAATATCCTTATATAATTTCCCTTGTAAACAATTCAAATAATGAACTATTTAGTATAAGAGCATATCTTTCATCACTTTTTGAACATTTGCGGTGCCTCCATAAGAATTGCCGCGAAGAAAAACTGCTAACTGCGGTTATTATCACATTCAGATCTGGCAGCCACCAAGTCTGGCAAAGTGGTCATCACGATTAAAATTTTTTTTCTCTCATGCTTTGCATCTCCAAAAAAGCCGCTCTGTTATCGAAGCAAGGGGATTGCCTACCGCTTTTCTTTTTCACGAAAGACAAAAAAAAAATGCTCCATCCCTGACAGCGAGCGGTATAGAATCACGTGATATCAACAGGGTTATTATAAAAGAGCTTCGCCAAAGGCTCAAAATAAATCGCCAAACAATTTCGCCAAGAATGAAAGAATTTCAAATATTTGACATCTTGGGGTAAATCAAACAATGACTTGAAAATTAAACTTCAGCTGTGAAAAAATTGACAGTCCACTGAGAATTTTAATTTCTACGATTACGCTAACCGTAACAAAATAATATGCAATATGATTTTTACATAATATTTTTTTTTTACGATTTTTTTGATAAATTACTTTCCACATTGATATTTTTTAAAAACACAAATTATTATTTACTGAAATTTTGTTATTTATATTTGCTATAATCACATTTGTATTATCACTCAAGGCAAACTCTTAATTGTTCAATTACTAGCATTAATGAAACTCCAACATTTATTTTATTTATTTTGAAAGACTTTTCAGCAGACGGAAAAAATCATTTCAACTTAATTTTAACAACACAATTTTAGGATAAAACTGGGCAATAGTTTTTTCGTAGTATATTTAATATATTTATACAGTTATAAAAATTAAATTTTAACTGAAAATTATAAAAAAAAAATTGTTTTTTTCAGGAGATTTATCAGTAAAAGAATTATAATTTAATTTATTTGTTTTCATTAAAGAATAAAAAAATTAAATTAAAATGAATAATGTCATTATCTTATAAGTACGTAAAACAATACATATTTTTAATTTTTGGAGTATAAAAGAAGGAGCATAATGTATAATAATATGCTTCACTAATATATATTAATATGCACTATAATATGCTTGTGTAATGCATTCAGTGAATTAAATCTTAGTTCTTTTTTTAGAAAAACATCAAGTTCTCAGAGTACGTTGGAATGCGGTGAACCTCAATTCATTAAATAGCCTAGATCGTCTGTTGGGTAGGTAATTCTCATTCGTGAAGTTCAAACATGTATTAAATAGCTGTTTTTCTCTATCCGGAAAAAAATAGAAATAACAACTTCATTAGAAACATTTTTTGTACTTTTATACATCATTGAAATATCCCACTCTTCTTTCCTCAGCACACCCACCTCATTGCAACAATTATAGAGTTCGCTGGGTGGAATCTTTTGATATTTCTAACCTCGGACCAGCCTTTTCGGAATTTTCTTGATAGAAAATAGACTTAGAAAAAAAAATAATAATGAAATTGCTACGATTGTGTGTGTACTTTTTTAAATCCATTTCAGAAATATATAAAAAATAAATAATTCTAAGGACCGTCAGTCAACAAACGAAAATGGCCAAGTAGACAATAAAAGCAAACGATAAATGAAAACTTGGAGAGAAAAAAAAAAGAATTTAATAACCAGGAAATATCGTCAGGTGGGCACGAATAAGTACCATAACTTAGAATTAAGGGTTAAATTGGCCTTTTGGAAAAAGAAATATCGTTGCACAACTTCCCTATCCTTATATTTTCCCGCAGAAATTAAAGAGGAAGTTATCCCTGTATCTTTTCTTTCATCCATAATAGATTTTCAATTTCCATTTTAAGTATTCATAATTAATAAACTTTGAGTAAGAAGGAGAAACATTTTGTCAATATGTATCTTTCTCGCAGTAATACTTTTAATATTTAAATATCTTATATAATATTTCTTTTGATTTTTTAAGGGCGTCATATACTAATTTTTTTTTTATAAAATAAAATAAAAAAAAAAACATAAATAAAAAAGCTAAAATTCCTTGTATCTATTTTTTACTTTTAACCAAGGAACTGAAACAAAACATATTAGGTTGGGGGAAAAGAAATCCATTATTTTTACGTGAACTTTATGTAACTTCTTTTGGATTCACTTTGTAAAAAGGCTTAAAACAGCTTTCATGTAGATTTTTAGGTCTTGCGCGTTACGACTGCTGACATGCGGTTAACTTCGATCATTTTTGATATTTTATAGACATTTTCGACGATGCTGTATCCACATGCGAGGTGCATCTCTAACATCAAAAATACCCGAACGGAATCGACGAAACCAAAATTGTAAGTAACTGGTTGTTACAGACTTATATAGGACGATCAACACCTTTCACAATTTTAGCCACCCGGCTATCCTTTTCGCCGTTACAAGAGAAAAACGAAAATGTATCGAATTTCCTGTTTGTTGTCTTCCATTTTTAAAACCTTGTACTCGTAACTGAATGAATCAAACAAAAAACCGAAGAGGATATTTTAGTGTCAAATGTCACCTTTCCAAAGAGCATAAATCTGAAATTGTTTGATATATACCTCACGAGATATCGATCACTACAGACGTCTACCGAAAAAATAATGGATTACTTTTTCCCCAAACTAATAGACTAATGTCAAGATATCTTATATGAAATACATTCATTATCAACAAAATCATATCAGCTTATCATTATCAGCAAAACATAACATATATTCCTTAAGAAAATCATGTCAACATACCATTATCATCAAAACACAATATTTATTCACTATCAATAAAATCATGTCAAAACATGTCATTATAAACAATATATAGTACGGATATTTTAAGTTGAATTTTTTCATATTTTTATAGGCATGAAAGCTTTTGATTTCCTTATCAGCATTTGCTGCGTGACCCGATAGTACTTGGAATAATGTCAACTCATTATCAAAATATTTATCAAAAGAAACTGAAAAACATTATTAATATTCTCATTTTCAAAAATGCACAGAATGGGTTTTTCTAAGCAGAATAAAAGATTGATTAGACAAATTATATTGACAAATTCTAAAATGACCGAGATATCTCGGGTTAACAATTAATTGGAATATGTATGCAGCCGAAAAAATCTACATAATTGGAGTAGTGTTTAATTTATTTCTTTCAATTTATAATTTTTTTTTAAATTTGTGCTAGAATCAATGTCAAATAATGCATTATTTGGGTATTAATGCATTCGATTTTAGAATGGCAATAATAGTCAAACAATAATTGAATAAAAAAATTTTTAATTTTTTTAATGTATTTTGAAAACATGGAAAAAAAAATCTGGTATACATACAAAATTATATATTTTTGTTTGTTTTGATGTATAAAAATATGTTTAACTTTGGGGTTTCTGGTTTTTCTTATCAAACATAAGCAAAAGCAAGTGCCTGATCGTTGATAAATATTATGTATGCGATAACCCTTTATCTTTCTTCTAATGCATTAATAAAAGAAATAAGTCAACTTGTTTTATTTATTTTTCAATTGAAAATCAGGATGTTTTTAACTAAGAATACAAATTATGGTGAATTTAATTTAAAAAAATTACTCCTAGATTCCTAAAGAAATATTTTCTAACAATTACAAATTTTTTAATTTTTAAATAGTTTTTTTTTATGAAATATTACTTAATTAGAGGAATCTTTGTTATTATTGATTTATAAATGACAATTAAGAATTAAGAATAACTAACATTGGAAGCACGTTTTTTTAAGCAATCAGAATTTGACATATCAGATTCTCTTAATATACAAAGAACACTAATTCCATTAATTCATAAAAACTTTTAATAGTTAAGCGATGCTTGTATTTTCAACCATGTAAAAACATGAATCAATCAAATAAAAGTGTTAATATATTTAGTAATTTACATATCAATAGATTTTTTAAATTTATAGCAATAAAAAGAGTAATTAAATAAATAATTATTGTCCAAACTGCAGAAAAATGAGCTAAGTTACTACATTTTGCAGGAAATGAAAAGGACCCTCGAAATTAATCCTGATAGGTAGAATTCCAATGAATAAAATTTTGAAAATAATATACAGTGGTGTGCAAAATTTAAACAACAGGTGTTTTTTATTTTATATTTTAAATTTATGCCATAATTCTGCGAAAAATCATCTTAAAGACTTGAAATTCAGAAATGAAAGATTTTAATTTGTATTTAAAAGATGAAGATGTGGCCTGGTTGGTTAGGGCATCGTTCTCGTTACCTAAAGGTAGTGAGTTCGAATCCCGGCTTAGCCGAAGTTCCGTCGTGTTCACTAATGGCGACTGGAGCACGTAAAATCTGTCGGGTCGCAATGTCCTCCATGTTGCCATTACAAATTAATACCTCTGGGGGTGGTTGGAGCCAGGCTTTGTGTCTTCACTGGTTTCAATCTCTAAATTGGAAGATCAGATGGTGCTGCCATCTCTGAGCCAAAAGTCGTACTTCCACCTTCGTATGAGGGTGCTCTATTGAAAAACGGAAGACGCTCTTTCTGACTTCATTCGCCTAGTCTCTGACGGGCGGGCTTGCCGTTGCCAAGTGTCATCAAAAACAACAACAGAAAGCATAATTGCACAAAAACTAATACAATACATATAATATGGAATATAACGAAGCCTTATAATATTCCATATTATATTTATTCCATAATGTGCCTTATTCAACTCATAGCACCGTTACACATGATTGTCTGGCCAGCAGGAAGATCCCTGGCCAGACAATCATGTGTAACGGTGCTTTGGTATGCCCTGCCCTAACTACAATTATTGATTCGCCATACTCAGCACTAAATTGTCCAACAATTCTTGAGGTAAAAGCGCTCAATTTCCAATCAGCATCTGTTTCAGCTGTTGGATTAGAAGAAGTAATCGTGCCTCTAGGCTTCTTCACAAGGCATCATACCCATATTCTATCTGATTCAAATCAGGGGAGTGCGCTGGTCAATCCATTCGAGTAATACCTTCCCTTTCCAGTAGTTATACATAGAAACGAAGTCTGCTCCAATGGCACTTCTGAACACCCCCGCAGGGTGAAGGATCATCTCCTTACAATAGAAATCTCAGTTTACAGAATCTCTGATGAAACTTCCCCAGGTGACAAATTCAAGAGCACTGTAACAGTCTCTTTCCATGATGTCATTGGGTTGAAATCATTAGTCTTGAGTTGCTCTCTAGCTACACGCTTGCGATCACGTGGCTCGTGACGTTTTTCTCTTGACATTTGTATACTCATGACCTTTCTATTTAATTGCGTTCTCATTGTACTGATCGCAAGAAACTATATTTTGCAATTTTATGAATACCTACTAAAAATTTACATTGTTGCTTTAGCTTATCAGACTAGCGTTTATTAAAGGAAAAAGTCCAGGTCATCATCTCATGAGAAAAGGAAACTGAATTTATTTTGAAAAATGATGAAAGCTCACAATAAAATCAAAATGTTAGTTGTTTACCTTCTTCTCATATGCCTTATTACTATATAGACGATGTTTTTGTGGAAAAATGTGTTTTTTATCTAATAAGATTTAAAAAGTCATTTTTCCGGATAAAAGATCCTGTAAGCAGACGATGAATTTTTGTTGTTGGCTCCAAATAAACTATTTAATCCAAGGATAATCATAATGCTCATGTAAGAGTTGAAGTATTGATGAAACGCTAGACCCGTAGGAAAAAAACCGGAGGTAGCAGGTTTGAAATATAATTTAACCGTAAACCGTAATGATTGAGAAATCCTAAGCAAGTTAAAAGTTCTGTAGGTCCAATGTCTCTCCATTGGTATAGTTTGGAGAAAAGGATACAAGTACGAGTGTTAACGACGTAACTTGACCGTAATTCAAAATTAAATAGCAGTTGGCTGTGTTCAACTACCTAAATCAGCAGAAATAGGTGGTCAGAAACGTGTTGCAATCTTCTAATCTTACATTTGAAATAAAATTGGGAATTGTAAAGAAAAATCAACAATGTGCATTTCTACATTTATTCTACAATTTTCTATTAAATGATTTCACTAGTCGAAATAATCAATATAAGCTAAGCACTTCATGACTGAAGAGAAGAATTCAAAAAATAGAATAGAGGTTTGACCATTCAACAGATTTGATAATGATATATTCATAAAAACTAAATTCAGTGGCATGACTGCCCCGTGAGCCAAGGCTATATTTGTATTCATGACTGAGGCCCTCAGATGTGAAACATATGTCCTGATTAGAGGGTCTCTAAGGCGAAACCCCCAGTGCATTCCCAAGCATGCTTGGTGCTCAATTTTATCGGCCTATTGAAGGGATGAAAAGCTGGGTAGGCCTTTCCCAGGCCGAGTAAGTTATACGTGTGTAAGCAGGCCGGCCATTCGTGAGTGCAGATAATGCTAAGTGCATCAGGGCCTCACAATTTAAGGGCTCGATATGATCAAGATCTTAAATATATGCTTATACATTAAAACTCGACAATATTCCTATCACTGTCAGTATGATGGAAAGTGTATTTCTTCGTAAACTTTATTATTGCAGGTATATGAATTTCAACCAATTTTTAAACAAATTTTTTGATAATGCGAATTTTCAGTTTTTATTATTTTATTCAATAAATTCTCGAAAACACTCACCTAAATCGGATTTTTTGCATATTCTTGAGAATATTTTCTTCCTTTGATTTTTGGAACCAAGCACGTATGTGTACTTGTTGAAGCTTGATTACCGTCTAATTCTCTTTCCATCCGCTTAAAAATTTATCTATGATTCTGCATAATTCTACTGCCGTGAACATTTTATACGTTGAATTGTGTATATTATATATGTTTGTGTGTTAATTGTTAACACGGATAAATCTGATAGCGAAGAAGATTGACATTGATAGTTTGATAGAAGAATCGACTCGAATGAGACTGGCTGGAATTGAAACTGGCGTTATCGAACATTCTCCCTATGAAAACAAGTGCTCACATATGCGCATATGCATCTCATCTTCTTGTCGACATTCCAAAATATTTGAGACAAATCAGAACTTTTCGTGAGAATGTCGGACAAAGTGAACGCAAAAGCAATAAAAAGCCTTTGGATTCTTGTTTTGTCAAAGCAGAAGATCGGTGTTAACAAATATCAATAAATTTCCGAATTCTTGGTAAATAGTGAGGTTTAAAATTAAGATCGCTATGTAGGTTTTAAAATATCCGAATACATTTTATTATATAAAAGAGGCGTGGTGAAAATTATGATTGAAATTTGGGGTGTGAATACAGAAAGATTGAGAAACGCTTGTTTAATTCAGTCAACTGGCAAGAGGCCTGGTCAACAATGGACCAATCAACCCCAATCTCCCGCGAGACGCCAACTGGTTGCTAACTTTCGTTTAGAAACAGGACACGACTACCTTCCATTTCACTGCACAGAATAAAAGTCGTTACTTCGCCAGAATGCACCCTCTGTGGGATTGATTTGTGAGTGACCTTCAGAATGTTACATTTAGGGTGGCCAACACAATATTTTAATTATTAATCATAAAAACTTTATTTTAAATTAAAAAAAAATTCCAAAAATCAAAAATTTATTTGTATTCTTATTTACTCTTTGAGCTATTTTTCCCATCACATGCTTTTATAAATGCTCTGTATTTAAAAAACTTTTTTTATATAATAAAATGCTTACGTAATTCCAGAGTTCGATGACAAATTTTAAAAAATGTTATCTCATGTTTTTGATCAAGTAAAATTCTTTGAAATTAAACATAAACTTTTTCAAAAAATAAAAAAAAAATTATTTCAAAATGTTTGTGATGATTATAGAGTGTTGATAGGTGCCAGGGTTTCTAAAGTGTGGATATCATGAATTCCTCTTGAAATATTTTTTTAAATTGTGAAATAGTTATTGAAAAGCAGAAATACACTTCACAAGATACTGGAATTGACATAACGGGAGAAACAGGAGTTTGAAGTTGCGTTTATCACTTTTTGCCTTATAGGCATGAGTATGGTTGACAATGCGTAGAGGATAACCTAAAGTTCATAGTTTTTATGGAAGGGTTTTAAATATTCGTTGTTTATATTTGACTATAGAGAGAGTCTGTTGTTGTTGTTATTTATGACACTTGGTGAAGCCAAGTGTCTCAATACAAGCCCTCCCGTCTGAGACTGAGCGAATGAAAGCAGAAAGAGCGCCTTCCGTTTTATAACAGAGCACCCTCTAAAGAGGGTGGAAGTACGACTTGGCTCATAGATGGCAGCACCATCTAAGTCTTCGAATTTAGAGATAGGAAGCCAGGGAAGACCAAAGACCTGGCTCCTAACACCCCTAGAGGTATTAATTTGGAATGGGAACATAGAGGACATTGCTACCACGACATATTTTACTTGCCCCAGCAACCATTAGCGATCACGGTAACCTTTAGTCGGCCGGTAATCGTACCGACAACCTTGTGGTTGCAAGATTAACGCCCTAATGAACTAAGCTACCCTGGCCCTAAAGAGAATCTTTTCGTATATTGTGAGCTTTATTACATGCCGCAAAGCAGAAATCTCGAACAATGAACCCCAACGGACGTATAGGCTGAAAACGGAAAAGTTGTATCAATCTACTGTTATTCAACAGTATTTGGGTTTGAACCCAGGTTCTTCCAGTCACGGTCCACTAAGTTACGGGACAGCCTTTTGGGAGATTGCTTTAACTCTGGATATTATACAGCCTAATTAACAAAGTCATTTTATAACCGAAAAATAATACTATTTTCCGAAAAGATTTTTCACAGGAAATGAACTATGTTTTTGTAGCTCAAAGGATGAAACCTGGAAAATTCCCTAGCACCCACTGTGTATGCAGAAAACAGAAACGCAATGCCACTTGTTGTTCAACAGTAGCTAAGATTAAAGATATCTTCGCTTGATTCCTCTGAATATGGTTTACTATTTGTGAAATACCGAACTAGTTGCTGAATATTCGATTTAATAGCTTGCACGTTCGATTCCCTCAGCGAATGCGTATGATTGTAGTAATTCGGAATTTGCTTAAAACTTAGGCAACTGTAGAATTAATCCTCGTGTGCAGAAACCATTGTTAGACGACAAACAAACCAAATAAGGTAAACTAAGAGGAAAAGATATAGTCTGAAGAAATTTTTGAGCTTTTTACAACTGTTAGCCGACGCGATTGGAAAATCCAGTATAAAACATATTTTCTACAAAGAGCAGAAGCTATCTATTATCATATATATATAAGAGGTTTAAGCCAAATTAATATTCCATGAACAATTACTAAATTTCTTCCTTCTATTTCGAAATAATAAACCATTTGCAAATCAACTTGCACATGTTTTGGAAGAATAATCACAATCAAAATAAGAGATGCAAATTTTAGTTAAATTGACGTTTCTTATTATTCTAGCTTATGGTGCAGATAATGCGGGCAGTATATTTTTTGGACAATCAAACTAATTGTTATACAGTGTAGGACTAACAGGAAAATTACTGCAATACGGTTCTCTCCATATTTTTAATAAAAAAAGTAAAATATCCAGCCATTTTAAACAAAGCCTCAAAAGGCGGTTGCCTAGATTATCTATTGACTGTACCCGATCAGTCATAACTGTGACTGATAAAATGGAAAAGAAATTAAAGGAACAGATTATATGTCTAATATGTTCCATTTCACACAGCTTGTGAATGCTTAGTATCATTTTGTGTTTCATTGTGTTTCGCCGAGTCTAGAACATGCAGCGTATACTCGTAGTTGTTCGGTACATATGTAAAATCTCTTCGACCAGAAAAGTTGGCGCAAATATTGCCAAATGGATGCCAAATCATTTAGGCACAGTTTATTTTCAATAATAACTAAACATAAAAGTATTTTGAATTATATTCCACAACAACTTGGAAAAACGTTATTCAGATATAAAACCTAAAAATTATGATATAAGTACAAAGGAACAAAATTATATCTATTCGACAGTTTTTAACTCTTTTCATTACCATTGAATAAATCCGAAAATGTAGTTGAAACAAAAATATCAAAACCTTACAAGTTCTTTTTTGAATGGTTTGATGGAATTTTTTATCGTTGAAACGATATTGTTTATCTGACTTCAAATGAAGCTTCCTATCAAGCTGGTTGGAATATTCTTTTAAATGACAGATTTTACTATTGAAATGATCGTGATTATTTTTTGAAAACACTCAATAACATTCTGTTCTGTAAAAGGTAGGTTCCAAATTTTCATTACTTTGTGTAATGCAGTACCGCTGAGAAATAACTATTTAAACTGAACTAATGTTTACGAAGACATAAACAGTTTATCAAACTAATTTCTATTCACACGACAGCCCCTAATGAGCAAAGACCTTCCCATTCCGATCTATTTTTGGCAATTGATCTCCAATTGTCTACTTTTAGGATCTTAAAATCTACCTCTTCACATTCCATCCATCTTAACCCTTTTTCTAGTTCCCAAAGGCTTATGATTGAACATTTTAAATGTTCATTCTGCATATGTGGTCCCCAAAGTCCATGCGACTAATCTTAATAAATTTGATGATATCTACATCCTTAAATACTTTGAACAGCTCAAAATTATGTTAATTATCTCCAAACTTCATTTACGTTCACAGCATCAAATATTTTTCTGAGAATTTTTCGTTCAAATATAGCTAATTGTTCAGCCAGGAATTTAGTAAACGTCCAAGTCTCTGATGTATAAGTGAGCCATGTGTTTGATGTGCATTTTTCTACTGACAGCAAAAAAATATCTTTTTTTTTCCCTAGTGAAGACGTTTTTATTCATGAATTAATTGTACCTATGGCTCTCAATCCGTATTTGAATTTAAATTGTACATTTCTAAAGATTGCCCACTAGGTTCGATGATGATTATAATTGCCAACGGAATCGAGAATCTCGATTTTTTAAATTGAAACATCATGGTCATTATAATCTTATGCATGCGAGAAAGGGCAATGGGTAACAAATTAAAATACTCTACAAACTGCCAAGAGATGGCGCTATTAGTATAGAATGAGATGTAAAGAAGAATGACGAAACATCCGGTTTTGAATGGCTCTGTGTTTGTTATTGCTTCCATACTGGTAATAACTTTGTCTTGTTGTCCTTACATATATTTTTCTGTTCTGTAATTATGTGTGTTTGTGATTTGTAATGAATCTGATTTTACTCATGTTTATATCAAATGTGCTGTATGGAAGTATCCTCTCTTGCATTTTTTTTAACAGCTGACAAGTGTCTTTATCAAATCAAGATTGCACTGAAAAAGAATAAAAAAATGCTATGTACATAACAAAAACACATGAAATTGCAAAATATTTTTAAAAAGAAAACAAGACATAAACTATTAAAAAGAAAGAACCACGTAAAATATTTAAATTCAAACTTAAATCAATCAACACAGTTCAATTTCAAGGAAATGAAAAACGAAATATTTCAACCCGCTCAAGAAAAACACTCTAAAAGATCAATTTCACGATATAATTTGAATTCGAATGAAAATCAATCATCATTCATTCATCAATTTCTGTGATAAATAAGAGAAAACTGCTAAACACGGATGAAAAACAATTCAAATATAAAAATATATATATATATATACTTATAAAATATAAACATAACGGTAAGCGATTCTGTTCCCTTTTAACGTAATTTCACACGAAATAATTAAATCAAAAATGAAAACTAATTTGAATTTAGTGAAAATTTAATTTTATAATACAATCAGAAATGAAATTTAAAAATATTTAGTTTAGTCTTGTTGTTTTTACGTCCGATAGATGACGCTGTTTTTCATAAAATTGTATGTTTCCATCTTTCAGAAGATGTGACATCTATATTACAGGCATATAATTATATACACCCTAGTTCGAAGACAATGAGCAGAAATTGAAAGCAATTGATGAAGAACTTTCGGTGTTTAAGATTTGGAACGAACGGACACATTTACATTTTTACTTATATAACTAACTCGTTGTAAGTATTAATATCAGCAATTATGTGATTTATAATATCACGTGATCTTGATAACTCTTTCTTTCCTAGTTTTTGCCGGAAAAATGAAAGTACACATCGTGCTAATATATCATAACTGACAGCTCATATACGTTACATATCATTTCATCATGATTAAAACGAGTTTGCTGCTCAACATTAATCAACGTCAACAAACGTCTTCTATTTTCCACCGTGACAAGAATCAAACCTGAGATCTTTCATCTCGAAAAGCCTCTACTAAATCACGGTGAATTCTCGTAGATATATGCCTTGATGCTGGATTATGAGCAATCTAACAACCGAAGGATATTGAAAGATTCTTTAATGCTCACATAGCGTATTATTGACACGACTTTTCAAGATAGTGGCCCGTCTTCTCATGCCACAAAGGTAGAAACCTGGAAAAACTGCCAAGCACTTATCTTCCATTGTTCAGTTATTGCTAGAATCAAGCATAAAACCTTCTTCTGAGAACACTATCTTATCATTGGACTCCCATAAGTCTTATTCAACCATTCTTTTGTTGTTAAATCAGAAATTTAATGTTTTTGTTTAGATATTTTTGCAACTAAATTATGCCATAAAACTTTGATAGTTCTAAAATGGTTATTTCAAGAATTTTTTTAAAAAATGTATTTTTGTTTTCAAGAAATATGCACCGAGGAACAAAATGCAAGGATTTGGTATTAGTTTGGCTGAATTTCGCCAACTTACCAAATCGACTGGATTTTATTCATGTACAAAAAGCTTTATTTTTTTAGGAAAAAAAAAAAAACATGGCTACTTATAGTTTCACAATAGATGTACTGTACTACAGATTCACTACAGTTCGCTACCTTTTAAAAAGTTCTTAACTTCATGTTGATGAAATATTAACTATAGAACGCATAATTATTCTATTTACAAGAAACGAATTTGTTGCCATTTTCGGTGGAAAAACAACGAACAATCATTTTGGGAGCAAAGAATAACGGCGCACGAATTTCTCATTCCGAAAAAAAAAAATCTCTCCAAAAGTCTTTCATCCATCAAATGTGTAATCCTGTTTGAATGGATGAAATAGATAAAAAGAACACACGTCAGAGAAAAGAAGGGAAGGAATTTATTACTCGAGGTATACAAAATCCCTACGATAATTCCTTTTTTTTACGAAATCCCTCCTTCTATCAGATCGCCATGTTCTCCGTGTTTGTTTTAGTGAAATGGTGTAAATTTAGATAAATCCGCTAAGCTTGAAGAGAAAAGCAGTAAACATATCATTTTTCTTTAGTTTTATGTTGTTGAACTTTTCTTGACTTAAAGCTGAATTTTTAAGAATTGTTTTTTAAAGGCGCATTTAACCTCGATAAGAATATAAATCCAAGTATTATTACATTTTTCCAACAGCCCGTAAACTTAATTTTGATAGCTTACAGAATTCAGTCTATTGTATTCCAGAACATTCAAAGTTTATCTGAATACTTTGCTTATTTATATAAAAAATAGATCTGTGTTTTTGAAATTGAATATTTTTATTTGATATCGTATTTGGCATTAAATGCTTTTATAACCAAACAACGACATAAAACTGTTCAAATACGTTAGTAAAACTGTTGAAATAAATTAAATGGAATTTAGAACCAAAATTTCAACTTATTTTCAAATAAAATAAGCACATAAGCAGACAATAAATAATTAAAACTTTTTTAAACCATAAAGTGGTTGTTTCTTTCGTTACGTCACTTTGTTTTACTTACAATTGGTCTGTGAGTTCAACAAATATAATAGTTTTTACCAATCATGTTGAATAAACAATTTTGTCCACCCATCCAAAACAAGTCAATGTGTCAGTGGGATGAGCTCTTCAGAGAGAAGTTGGAAAGAAAACGTTGGCCAATATCTGAGTGGGATGGGTTGTTTTATATATTATTGGAGATTTGTCTCTCTTGATTAAAAAGCGCCAATTTTGTGTTTGATTTATATTTGAGATTAGAATGTGCTTTTCGGAAGAATTTGTTATTGATAACGAGTAATATCCATGTGTTACAAGGGAGAAAAACTAAAATGCTTCCAGTATCCATTTCAACTAAAAAGTAGGCACTCAATACCCACCTCTCGTTGTTGAACACTCGCTAGACTGGAACCTGATACCATACACTTAATTCAACTTCTCTATATTATTTAATAAAAGCATAGCCACAAAAGTATCAGCTAACTAATGGAATTTTTTGCTTGTGAATGTGAAAGCTGCTTGGATGGATGAATTCATTTGCTTATCTCTCAACAAATAACTTTTAAGAACAAGTATTTATTAAACCAATATCTGCTGTTTAAAATAAACTCTAAATCTCAGTATATAATCTTGCCTGAAGTGGAAATCGAACCCACAAACTGAGGAATGGAAGGCCAGAGTTTTGAGCTTTCTGTTACCAGCTCAGCAACAGTTTTCTAGATTTTATTATGATTTCAATAGGACATTATAGTAATGAATTATTGAGCAGTACTCAGGTAGAATTTGATAAAAAATACAAATATCAGCCAAAGTTAGCCATTAAATTTATTATCAGAGAGAAATAGCCCAGGTTTGATTCTTAACTATCTTCAAACTGTGAAAGTTGGATGCTGTGTTTCTGTTTTTCGCTTGCGTATCTATCACTGTGAGTGTATGGAAGTTTTCCCGGTTTTCTTTCTTGCGACTTGTGAACAAGTTTGTCCATTATCTGTGAAAAGTCCATAATCAATTAAAAGTTCTCCTGGATAGTTATATAAAACATTTTAAGTTGATAAAAACATGAAAGTTTTTAATGAACTTTTTATAGGGAATTTTGCCAATTGTTTACTTTTAATCTCATTTTTCGCATCATGTGTGAAAAAAATTAGTTTATTTTTCTTCTAAGATAAGTAATTATATCTAATTTATGTTTTCTACTGAAAATTAACGCATTGCGATATAACGATCAGAAATACTTTTCGTAATGGGTAATAGGAAAAAATCCCCTTTTAGCAAAAAACATCCTAAATTGATAGCGAAAACTAATTTCCTTCTTCGTAAACCGAGGAATCATATTAATATATTTCGAGACAAGATTAATTGAAAAAAATATTCACTTTTCTTAGATGAAATTCTTGCGGTTGATTTTTCAAGAAGTTGATGCAATATCCTATAAGAAATCAATACATCTTTCCTTTTAGATAAAAATGGTCTAACGTTTTCTGTTAGAAAAAAACAAATGTCTAAATTGTGATTTAAAATAAAACAAGTAATATTAATTATATTCTAAGCCACATAATTATATTAGATGATTACAAAAAAATTATTTTAGATGATTCAGATGCATTTTAAACAATAAACATTCTACTTTTTTCATTAAAAAGTATTTACATATTTCTTCCTAACCCAATCTAAAAATAAATAATTTATTTAAATAAAATATTTTAAATAGTTAATATTTTTTATAAGTCAGATAAATTATTAAAACAAATAAAATAACTTTAAGGACTGCATGAAGTTAATAAAGGGAATTTATTATGCGATATGATGACATACGAATGGTTGTCAATGGTATTGTTAAAGCTTATTTGAAGTAAGATATTTATGGTTTCAAAATAATAGACTATTTTTACTTAAATTATTATTTTTTTGACAAATTTTCCTTTCATAAATGTGTTTGAACTGTATATTGTTCTTAAAACTATAGTTTTTTTTAACGCATAATATAGTTCAATATTACTCACGAGCATTGACTGGTAGAATCTAATTTCTCGGCATTGACAGAACGTGTTCTGTCTGATTTCTCGATTCGGAGTTACGCACTTGAGATTAACACACAGCAACTTTTAATCGACAGTAATTCAGAGATGCGCCTACAAACATCAAGGCAGTTTTATACTCGTGTTAAAAATAGAACAAATACATTCGATCTACACTGGTTATCGTAAATTAAAGAAAAATCACAAAAATGACGATAACGCAAAAAATCATACGCGGAATTTAATGAAACTTATACATATTATATAACACATAAGAAGGTACGAAATATAATAAAAAAAAATCACCAGACAAATGTGGTGTTATAAAAATTAGCACATGTATACAGTGAACAAATGAGAGGTGTAAGTTTGATGCAGAAAAAGTAGCTTTAATATTTGGTATGATCACTCCCTACCATCCGAGAAGCAATGCAGCACATGCAGCTAGATGTGATGCTCCCAATTATGCAATCTATTAATTGTGTAAGAAGTGCGAGCCATTACTCTTCTAAAGCACTTGAAAGTGTGTCTAGGGTCCTTAGAAGGAAATTGAGAGCAGGTGCACGTCGTCCTTGACAGTCCCAAACATGCTTGATTGGGTTATGGTCCAGTGATCGAGCATGCGCTCTACTGTTACCTGCTCAAGATAAGAATCCATGATACGAGCCCTGTGTAACCTCACTTTTTCTGTAGCACGAAGGCATCACTTATTGCCTCAGGCATAAAGGCTCGCATAAGCACCTAGGATGTCATCTTTATGGGCGTGAACATTAATATTTCCACGGGGAAAGACACCGAGGTCTGTTGGTCCATCCAAAGAGATACCTCTCCAAACACAGACGTTGCCTGATCCATATGCATCTCTTTGATGGATGAAAACGATTTCACGTTCTTTCCAAAAGAAAATGTCCCTTCTATCGGTTTCGAGGATAAACTTGGACTCATCCGTAAAGAGAAAAATCCTACACTGACCATGCTTCTAGTGGACATGTTGACGTGCCCATTGCAAATGTCCCCTTTATGGTGTGAGGTGAGAGGGACACAAATGGCCTGTCCTCTCGCATAAAGATCATTTTCGTGAATCCTTCAATGCATGATTGATCTGAATATCAACCTTCCGGAGCTTTCAGCAAGGGAGTATCTGAGTTCAGCCGGAACTTTAGTTCTATTCCTTCGTGCCCATAATGACAAATATCGATCACCGCACTCGTGATATCACGTGGCCATCCTTGGCTGAACCTCTTGGATGGTGACTCTGTGGTTAGAAATTGTTGCCAATGTCTATGAATTATTGCAGATGGACTCACATTCAGCCATATACCCACTTCTATCTGATTTTGTCCTGCCTGTAGTCTCCCAATAGCTGATCATCGAAATTGTTCGGTCAAATAATACATGGTTTGTTGGGTTTTATGGCTCAAGGTGCAAAAAGGACAAGCTGCTCCCAAATGATACGTAGAGGCCATTTTACAATTTCACAAATGGCGTATTTCTATAGCAGTACCACTATTTTGCATATTGTTCCAACTAATTTTACTTACCAACATATTCAAATTTCATTGAGATTGGCTAATTTCTGGAAGAGCTATAGCTATTTTTGTGATTTTTCCTTAATTTTTGGTAACTAATGTACTTATAACGGTCGCGTTACAACAATAAACATAGTTTACAGCAATAAACTGTATTTTACAGTTCTTAAATTCCGGCTTGTCTGTAACACAGTCTAATCTCATCCCCTCTGGATTGTAAAAGATGTCTATAGATTTTGCTGACAAGAAAATATAAAATTAAAATTGGTGAAATGTTTTCACCAATTTTTATAAATTATCAACAAATGGGTGATTTCCCACCAAAAATGTCAACCTTTCCATTTTGCTATTTTTTAGAGTCGTAGACTGAAAGATATTTAGATTCATTTCTTTCCGTTTCGTTGAATCTTGATAGAAAACAAATGTTTCAGAAAGGCTACTCTAGGGATTTCTCAACAACTGTGATTGGTAATTTGGAAAACAAAATTCCAGCTCAAACACTATCTTTATTATAAACAATTTCGAAATTATGAGGGAGTATCATCTGAAATCCTTTAATCAATGGAGCAGTTTTAAAATAACGCTTTTTTGGAGCGTTTTGAATTACCAAAAATGTATTAATACCTCTGTACCATATGGTACAGAGGGTATTAATACATTTTTAGAACGATTTCGATAAAGAATTTAAAAAAAGTAAATGTTTTAGAATAAAAGTTTTTTGGCAATAGCTTATTATTTGTAAGAAGAAATATCATTTGCTACTTTTAAATTTTTATTCTTCTTTCTAACTGTGGCATGTAAACAAGATGTGGATTAAAGATATGTTTTTGAGGTTTCATAAGAGAAATATTCTTATTCCAAAATTCAAAAACGTTGTGAAATGCATGGTATTAAAATTTCTAAGTGCAAAATAAGCAACATTATTAATCAGTCTAAAAACCGGCAATCATTATTTCTACATGGAAAGAAGACTCCAAAGGAATATCCGAAAAATGTACATACTGTTTCAAATGTTTTTAAAGTTAAATCTCTGGTAACAAAAGAAAATCCACCAATATAGAAATCAATTGCAAAATCTTTAGATACACCTGTATCAGCATTAAATAAAATAATAAACCAATATTTACAACTTAAAAAAGCCAAAATATATAATGTTCAACAGCTTTTGCCTAGATACGTGGCTCAACGCAAAACATTTTGAACAATCCTGTATGAAAGAGGATATAAATGGAAATACATTGTGACCTTTGAGGATTACCTAAATGACTGCAACAAGAAAAGGTCTATTTACTATAGAAAACGAGAAAAAAATGTATAAACCTGGTTCCGTCAATGTAAAGAAAGTTTCAGTAAAGGGATTATGACTTTCTCATTTTTCTCCTGCAATGGGAAATTAAAAATAAGAAGAGTGGAAAAAAATGTTAAAATCACCTCATCATACTATCAGAAGATTTTACGTCCAATTTTTACAGAAAATATTCTTTATCCCAATGACTTTCAAAGAGTGAAACTTCATCAAGACAAAGCTACCAGTTATACTTCGAAAATTACCACTGAATTCCTTGAAAAAACGAAGACTAATACAGATATTGCTTATATACCTTTTCAACGTATTCCTGCGATGTCCCCTGACGTTTCACCTATGAACTATTGTTTCTTGATCTGTTAAAAAGAACTCTTTCTAAAGGCAAACACACCACAATGGATGGACTCTGGGAAGTAGTGGAAGAGGAATGTAAACCAATACACCTGGAAATTTTACGAAAAGCTCTTCTATCATAGAAATCATGATGCAGACTTATAGTCCAAAGAAAAGGCTATCAAATCGAACATTTAAAAAAATAGTCTTAACATTTTAAACATTAATTAAAAGGCCCCGAAATCATTTTAAAAATGTGTTAATATCCTCTGCATTTCTGAGAACGAATACATTAGTTGCCACAAACAGTCATTAGCAATTATAATTAGTCTTAACTTCCAACTAAATTTTACATAGTAAGAGGAACGAAATATTAAATAATTTGACGAATTTTTTGCGGCGTGATGACCTAATGGTTGAAAGCTTTCTTTCCCGTATTTAGAAATTATATAGTGAGTTTGATCTTTAACACATTTAAAGATAATAACATTCAATATTCGTAAATTCTTCTGCAAGTGGGATGACTGCCAGCTCAGGAACAGACCACATCTATTGATTGCTTTTCAAGATTACCAAGCAGTTGTCTGCATGTATCTGTTTATTTCACAAAATTAGAAGTTTCGAAATTAATATATCACAATAGCCAAACGTTGGTGTGACGTTGGTCTTCGTTGGTCGTTCGAAACGTTGGTCTTCTCCATGCTTGAAAGCATGGAGAAGACAGTGGCAGTTGACGTACCAACCTCTTCATTTCATCGTAATTCAAAATTATGCTGTTATGTTCAATGGTATCTGTCGGTAGAAATATATGCATCTAATAATGAATGCAATGAAACAAAAAAAAAATTATCTGATCAGATTTACTATACGATACCCTTGGATCAATTTTTCCACATTTAGAGATAAATAATATTTTCTGGCAACCCATTTTTTCGCACAGGCAATATTTTTCAATATTTTTTTTTAGATCTCGCTTGTGCAAAATGGCGAGAATTTTGGCGAAATTGTGGAAAAGTCGCCAAGGGACCGTATAGTAAATTTCTACCAAACTGTCTCTCTTATTTCTTGAAAAAAAGTTACTGCAAATTAAACATAAAAAATTGTATTTCTTATTTAATCTGCTTAGATGACAGTTGAAGGGAGGGCTACAAAATTGTTTGCTATTTTCATCGAGTTACTATTTTGTTTAGAGATAAGTTCCTTCATTTGAATAATGATGTATATGGATCATGTTTCCAGTTTGATCAGCTTAAGTACATATTTGCTTTTCTGTGCATGTGAATAAACAGTTTGATTGGAACATGCCCTATAGATTCGTAATCAGTAGAGATACAGATTGTCTACGAAAATCCTGTTTTACTTCCGCAAATTTTTATCTAACTGATACTTCTGAAATTGAACGTTAAATGCTTTTGTTTAATTTACTGTTTTTGAATTGAACATTTAAAATGAGTTTTCAAAAACAATTTAAAATAAAGTACTTGTAGTACTATGACGACTACCTAGATATATCGCCAAAACTGGTGACCGGAAAAAATGATATGACGACTACCTAAAAAAACTTAGACGCTAACATATGTTATAAAGGGCACTAAAATAAAGAGGATTATGTAAATATTATTTAAATCTTGTTAGTCGCCAATGAAAAATTGTATCGCCAAATATCGTCAAGGTAGTCGTCATAGAACGTAAATACTAAAATAATTTCCTGTTTTTGAAAAATCAAATTGCACTTTCAAGTCATGTGTTTAATTTTGATCATGTATGCAACAAAATAATATATAATAAATGAGCAAGCAAAAGTACAAAAAAAATAAATAAATAAATAAAATTTGATACGGCATCCAGCACAAAAGCAGATAGAATAGATTGACCAAAATACAAGTGTACAGTTGAAAATAACTATCCTTAGTTGAGACTTCATCATATATTTGTAATATCACTATGAACGATTTTGACGAAGTTAACTGAATGAATATTTGCTTTCATTTGTGCACATTTTATTATTTTTATTTTAAAATTAAATTTTTGAATTTTGTGGCATACACATATATGTATATACGTAGACAGCAGTGCAAAAAAGCCCCGTACTATACCCTAAGGTTAATTGATTTGATTGATTGAATTTTATTAAATGGAATAGCTATTAATTATATAAAAAAGCACAATAAAAATTAAAAATTTCTCCGACATTATCAATGAATAAAATGATATAAATGAAGCAATTTATTATACTTCACAAAAATTTATTTTCGATCCTAATTGTATTTTTTCAAACAAAGAATCATAAGGAAGCACTTTCAGATTTATAACTGTTTAATAAATAGAAACAATAATTTGTTTGTGTGTTATCTTTTGTTACGTTTATAGATAAACCGTAAAATAACTTTATTGTAGTCGCATTATTGTCAGAAATATGTTCAGTGGTTATAGGGGAACACCATTTAATATATGTCTAAGAAAACGAGGTTGCTTGTTTTTCAGGGACAGAGAGACTAATTCTCATAATTTTCATTTCTAGAAGAAAATGTCTGAAAAAGAACACTTTCATTTTTATTCAAAAAATATCTAACTATTAATTTAATTTAAATAACTCTTTTATTTAGATGCATATAAATACATTCTGAGAACTTATTTTAATTTAAGAATAAGTTTTTAAAGAAGCATCAAAGTCATCCATCTATTCAATAAACTTTTCCACAATAAAGATTTATTATTATTGATCAAGTAGAAATTTGATGAAGATTATTGATCAAGTAAAAGCTATTAAGCAAGTCCCTTATAAAATATGTTTTAGTGTCTACTGTTGTCAATACCCTATATACACTACTGGTCATCCAAAATGCCAGAGATACAAAATATACTTAGTAGCTAACTGAAGTAGCTAACTTGTTACATGAAGATCAGATGATTGACATTATAGCTACTTTTGAATGTGAAGAATGAATGTTGCACTTCCATGATTCCTCGTACCTAACCCTAATTTCTTCTCTAGCATTTAGATAGAAGCAGAAGATTCCCAAATACTTCGCCTTCAGAGGTATCATTTCACAAGGAGGATATTGCGACTACGATATATTTAACTCCTTTACCCTCCTTTAACGAACACAACAGATCTTTGTTTGGGATGGAATTCGAACTCACTACTTTTCGATAATGAGAACAAACTCCCTAACCAACCATGTCACCACCGTCCACGAAATCAGAAGTTAGTGCAGCCGCCAATTTTGGCCGTAGCCACACTTTTTACCATATAAGTATTTTTGGGGGTGTCATGGGGATAGCAGTCATGAGACTTCCACGTAATGCTAAAGTTGAGCTGGTGTTGCACAGGGTGTTACGCAAGTATGGACCACACTTTTTCGATTGGTGATAAATCAGAAAAACAAGCTACTCAAGGAAGCAGTTCAATTTTATGGGAAAAGAAAAACTTATGAAAAACTTATGAGGTACGGGTGGTCGCGCATTATTTTATTGGAATATAGCTAATCGCAAGTGCTGAAGATATGAGAGGGACGTGAGCTCCAACATCTTAGACTCGTATATCTGGCTGTTTATTGTAAAGGCAATGAGCATTAGAGGGATACTGAGTGAAATCCAATATGACCTCAAAGCACAATAAAAGATGTGGGACAATAAAAGATGCATAACATAATCCAACAGTCTCTCACCACGATGTCCCCAGACCCGAATCTGACCAATGTGATGTTGCAAGTAGAAGCAGAATTCCTTAGTTAAAACAATGTGATTCATTCCACTGTTTATGTCCACTGGTAGCACAAATGCCAGGGGTAAAGGAAGCAATGAACAACTTTCAGACATTCCACTCAGCTGCAAACGGCGTTGAATGGTTGTTGTTGTTGCATCAGCATGCTTACCTGAGCCTAGACCTGAGCTAGGCGCTACTAGTTAGATAGCAGCAGCTGGGTGGGAATTTTCATAATTTAGAAACAAAGTCCAAGCAGAAACATTCTCAATACTTGGCCTTCCATCCCCAAAAGTATCCTTTCACATGGATACCATTGCGAAAACGACGTATTTTACGTACCTCAGCCACCATGAGTTAATATTCGAACTCACTACCTTCCGATAACAATAACGAATACCTTAACCAACCAGGTTACCACGACCTCGAAGTTGAATGGAAAAGCAGACATAAAATGACGAGTAACAAATTGAGTTTGTAGTGCTGTGGTTCGCGATGTGGCAGAGTGATCCATCACTGCCATACGCACATTATGCCTATCATTACGTGCAATAGTGCAACAAGGTGGATCGATCACGTCGGTTAGCCAAGTCTCTCCGGCATCTAGAGATTACAGATCAACACCACAATTCCTTGGTTTCAATCAATATACTCACCGATTTCTCTGTAGAATAACCTACAATCTTTCTTCATCACATTTCTTACTCGTTAGAACTCAGAAACTTGCTTGAACGATATCTTCTACGAACCACATTTAAACAGAGCTTATGGCAAAAAAGTAATAAATAAAATAACAAATCGGCAATCTCTTCTTCTTTTACATAAGTCTCACAGGTAGCGCTACAGTCGCTCGTGATATGCATACGCACTGCAATGTTAATGATTTTCCATGTCACATCTCTGCAAACCCGTGATGTAAATATCACGTGATTTGCATGATTCACTCTGAGTGTTGTATTTATTGTATCTATCAGTGTATTTTGTACTAAATGGAAATTTATTTTATTTAATGCCAGTGTATATGCAAAGCGAGAGATAATTTTGAAAAGGAAATTTATTTTGGCATTTTATTGCTAGAATCTAGTTAAAATTTTGAATTCCTTCTTTCCAAAATTCTAAATTAATTATAAAATAAAATTCCAAAAAAATCTAAATAAAAATAAAATTATTATTTTGAATAGAGTAATATTTGACAAAGAACTATATTT
>JAPDSC010016152.1:268725-289140 GCA_026290005.1 Latrodectus geometricus | reverse complement strand
GCTTAAGATATTTAGATGACGAAAAAAAATGCTTAGAATTATTGTAGTTCACAAGTTGCTTCAATCTGTTGTATTGAAATCTATATTAATACGATAAGAAGTAGTTGAAAATATATAAATGTATTTTAATAGTGAATACAATCGAAATAATGCATAAAATTATAAAAATAATTTTAATAAAATTATAACAAAAAAGAGAATTTTATTTACTATCACCAGTAATCTGCAAACAAGCAAGTTATGGGAAAAATATAATCGTTGTAATTAGAACAGTTAATTGAAATTGTTACGGAATTGTTAAATGAAAAACTAATAAATGCGTATAAAAGATTTCTATATAATTGTCAAATATCATCGAAAAAGGCCGTTTGAAATTTGCGACACATTGCTGACGAATAAATCTCTCTTCTTTGGTATTTAAGATCGCCAATAATAAATCTATTAAAATCAGATTTTGGAACGTACACAAGTTGAGCTGGACTGATTGTGTTGAAGAGAATTGTTATTATGTTATTTTAAATATTAGGAATCTATAGCTTTATCATGTAGCACCGAGAAGGAATCCAGTAGTGTACCTATTGGTTGTTGGTTTAGTGACCTTCCATCACTAATATTTATTCAGAAAGAAACTATTTACGACCGAGAGTGCTCCTTCATCCACCCTTTGAGTACATGTCTGAAAATTAAAAATACAAGATTTTTTTGTAGAACAAGATACTATCACAATAGAATCTATAAAATTACGGTGTTAATACATAATTGAAAATTTGAACGTGATACATGGTTATAATTCTCCTACATTCTGATAATATGAAACTAAATACAAAATGCTATTTGATATTTAAGTGCATGCTATCGATAATGAATGCATCACATATTAAAAATCAGGATGGTATGAAATACGATTAATAAAATGGGAAAATGTAAACGCTTTATATGATTATAATACATAATTTTGAAATTGTTCATTGTTTACAAAGAGATTTTTATGTGAAGTTTGAATCTCCGATGAGCTTCACATTTCCAAATCTGCCGAGGGCTATGTCTTTTGCAAATGAACATCCATTACGTAAACAGTAAGAAGTTTTACAATGTCCGAATTTTTTTAAAATTTTTTTTTTCGAAATAGCTTTGAAGACAAAATTTTATTATTAAGTTTAAAAGTAGAGTAAATTCTGAATGTGACAAGATAGTTATTTGAGATATAGGATCCGCTGCAGCCACTTTTGCTCTTTGACCATCAAACTCATTGCCCTGATTTCCTGACTGATGCGTATCCACCTGAATTGAGTTCTCGTATCCTTTGGTAATTGTTGAAGAGACTGCTATATTTCATGAATTAAGTTTGATTTATGTTGCAGATCTCGGGTTGCCTGTAGAACTTGCAAGTTGTAATTAAAAAAGGCCACTAAAGAATATTTCCATGGCATGGTTAATGGCTTCTAGAATCACCACAGCTTCTAGTTAGAAAACTGAATTGAAAGTTTGGAGATTGAAGAAAGCATAAGGTTCCTCAGTCAAATTTATCAAAATTGTGAAAACAGCTCTTGTACATTTGTCTTACTTTAAATCATCTATATAACTATTTATAATTGATGATGAGAATTAGGGGGGGATGATGATGGTCTTAGGTGGTTGTGGTAGTGAATATTCTTAAGCCAGTGGGAGGGATTAGTGATGTTTTTACATACAGAGGATTCGAGGAAACCTACTGGGAAAAGTTTATCTCTTAATGAGATTTCACTTTAAAACTGGATTGCACATTTTTTCAGCGCTGTTTGCTCTAATTTGATTTGTAGTGATAGTAGTCCTGCTAACACAATTGTAGCTGGTGTATATGTAGTACTATAGTTTTTTTTATGAGGAGAATAGAGTAACGTTGTATGCTGGAGATTTATGCTATTTTTCTTGCATTGAGCGGAAATACCCAACACGAGGAACCATAGGCGATAGTTCTTTCTATAATGGTGAGATAAATGGGTTTCATTAATTTATTTTTAAGGCCCTAATCTCTATCTGTCATTGCTCTCAGTCTTTGAGCATTTTTTTTTTTTTTTTTAAGTTTTCCAATGTGAGGCAGGAATAATAATTTATTGTCTATTTAAATACCAAGTTAATGTCAAAACATTCCTATATTTTAGGCTGATTCCATCTAATGTTATTTTTAGATTTCTTTTCATAGGTTCTTATATTTACCGATAATCATAGTTTGGTATTTTTGTGAAGAAATGTTTAATTACATTTTTTTTAACAAGAACTCAAATAAGAAAACATGCAAGGTCTTTTTACTATTGTCTTTTTAATTGTTCTCTTGTATGGCCTTGAACTATGAAAAGCGTGTCATCAACGAATGCAACAATATCTGTGTACGATGGTTAATTATCGGATACACTCTCATTAAACTAAACATTCTAGAGGGTTGGGCCTCCTACAGAGAACCTTGAGGGAAATCTCTAATTGAAGAACAATTGCTAAGCAGAGAATAGATGATTGGGCAGGAAACAAAATTTGACTCTCTTTACTTATTCCATATAATTATCTGTACAGTTTTTAATAGTTCTGTTTGCACGCAACATCTTTTTAATCTGTATCTCTTATTTTATAGACAAATTAAGCTTACATTTGCATAATCACCTGACAATTTCCGTCAGGAAAAAATCCATGAAAATTAGAATTGAGGGTTAAAAATATAAATGGACCACATCCTAATATCGCTTCCCGCTTTTTTTCTTCTTAGTATTTGCTGCTCATGCATTGTGGACAAAATGCAATAACACTGCTGCTTGTCGTTCATATTAAAGCAGTGATTAACTGAATATTCGATACTTTATATAAACAAATATATTTACTTGGTTTGTGGTGGTAAGCATGCAGATTCACTCCATAGGCATACAGTACCAGGTATTTACGTTTTAATAGAAAATTTAAGAACTTGTTTAGTTCATTTGTTTGACACGTGAATATAGGAGAAAAATAGAACAAGTAAGTTCTTAATGAATTTGAATGGAATAATTTTATATCAAACCAAATTTTCAATTACGTTTTCATATCTGTCATCATTTGCACTAATATTCGAGTATAAGAATATTAGTGCAAATGATGACTTTATTATTAAGTGACAATTCATTGAAAATGTCGGAATATTTTCAGAATAAATTGAAGACGAACACTTGGTAAAATGTTGGGTGAGGGTGCACGGTTCTTGATTTCAAAATCGCTTATCCCTATGGGCTTTTTTTTTATAAGGAATTTGTATACGAACATTCATTGAGACAAATACGTTTGTAGGAGCTCTGAAATGCAGTTCAGCACAGATCTTAGTATTGCAGTAGGTTTTTAATTGACATAATTAAGTTTTCTTAAGATAAATTAAGATTATAATCAATCACACACGAATTGTAAAAATTTTGAAATTCACTGGATGTTAACATTTAACTGGATTATTTTATAGAGATTCTGATTGCAACAAGACTTATATTTGTCATTAAATGGCAACAAGTATCCACACATTGAGTTGAACTCCAACTCCCATGAAGTTAGTTATTTTAATGCTTGTTACCAAAGTAAATATCCATACTTATGTTCTTTCTCAAGGTATATATATATATATATTTTTTTTTTGCAACTGTTCTTTTTGTTGTTATCTGTTCCACTGGATGTTGTAATATATATATAACGGTAAAAGTGATTAATCGGTAATTATGTATAATAACCGGTGATTATTTATTCATAATCACCACTTACTCGGTAAACGTGATAAATTATTGAATATTTATCATTTTTACCGGTAAATACATATAAACTCCGATTGTTAGCGGAAAATGTGATAAATTCCAATTATTTTGTAGAGAAATGATATTTTAATTCGAAAAATAAATATTTTTAAGTAATATTATTGTTTTTTATTCTTAAGAAATTGAAAAGCATCATGATGGCTTAAGATAAAACCTACAATATATTTCAATTTAAAAATTAAATAATAGTAGCTCTTTTGCACTCCCATTTCAGAAAATATTTTTAAACAGATGTATTAGATAATAGCATAAGTCGTATATCTGACGTAAAAGATATTGAAAAATACAAAATAACCAAAATTTCTAAAAGTAAGATCATGTCTAACTTGTTATATACTGTTAAATGTGTGTTAACTAAAAGAGACCTGAAAAATGAAAATAATTAAAATTATTAAAACTTATAAAAAACAGTTCCATATCAAAACAAACTAAATTTTTATTCTAAAAAAGCACTTATTTATATTTAGTTACTTATTTAGATACATTAGAGCAGGGGTGGCCAAGACTTCGACCGTGGTCGACTGGAAGACCGCGAAGATATTTTAGGTAGTCCATACTACCATCCTGATAATGACCTCAGATATTAACAATTTAATTTATGACTTATGAATGTCATAGAATCAATGAATCATTTATAATAAAAATTTACTACAGTCTACGCTTTAAAACCCCAAACAAAGTGTGCAAAGATTTACGATTTAAAGATTTATGATTAAAGGTTTACGATTTAAAACCTAAAATGGACATGATGAGCGCGATTAAAACATTGAAAAAAAACTATAGAAAGGTATACATCTCAATTAAGAAAACATGAATTGAGAAACTTCAAAAACAGGGAGGAAGAGTGCATCCATAATCCAAACCGAGACTTCGAAGATTTCGCTTAATACTTACTTGTTTTGTTTGAAGAATTTGAAAAAAGATTTGCTGACTTAATTTGATTGAAAGAAATATTCAATTTTATGATATTTCCATATTTAATGAAAATGGCAACATTGATGGAGTATTTGAAAAAATAGGACATTTAATACATACCACATCAGTCACGGTCGAGGAAGAAATTATTAAATTAAAATGCGATATATTTCTTAAGTACAGAGCATATTTAGCGATACTGAATTTTGGAATTAATTTCTGAGGAAACGTTACTAAATATTTACAAATTGATTTTGTATTTGAAATCCTACTTTGGATCGAGGTATCTTTGCAAATCTGCTTTTTCAGCCATGAACAAAAAACAAACATTGGTCGCATTTAACAGATGAACATTTAATTTCGTGTTTATGCATTGCAATAAGCTCGTACCAGCTACAATATGATAAACTTTTCACAGATATACAGTGCCAAATTTCAACTAAACGAATTGAAAAGGATGGCCAGTTTTTGATATATGAATACTTTAATTGTTTTCGTCAGTTAATTTTTATTTTGTAAATATTAATATTAAGTTTTTTTAGAAAAATTACATAATTTACCATTTTTTCTTGTTACCGAAAATAAATATGTACGTTAATTTAGCTCTGCCATTGGTAGACTGCCTTCGATATTTTAAATGTGGAGTAGACCCCGGATCCCAAAAGTTTGGCCCCCCCTGCATTAGAGTGTTATGGCATTTAGAATTGCACAATTTTTCATAGTTATTTTTCGAATTAAAACGTTATTTCTCTACAAAATGATCGGAATTTATCAAATTCAACATTACGAATCGGGAATTATATACATCTACTAGTAAAAATGATAATAATTCAATAATTTATCTCCTTTAACAAGTTTAGTAATGTTTATGAATAATCATCGGTTATTATACATGATTACCGGTTTAATCATTTACCGTAAGATATATAATTTTAGAACTAGTGGAAATTGTGTTTATTCCTACAACAATTACATACGTAATAAAATGGAAAAAGAAAAGCTAATCCTTCCGTAAAACAATTTCCGTTCAAGTTTTTTGCCATTTAAAATGTGGAAATTAAGTCAGCACAGTTCTTGGAATACTATTTTCGATTAGAAATGCATAAGTATTTGCCATTTGATGACATGTTTTTCTAGGTAACATTCTTAATGAAACATCGGAATTCCATTTAGATAATTAATTAGCTCGTTCATAAATTTTTATTTATCTCGAAAGACTTGAACAGTTGTCCTGTTGCGAAGAAGAAGAATGTTTTCATAGAATTAGGAAGAGCGAATGTTAATTGAAATACTTCCTGTTCAGCAAGCATCGGATGATTTTTAGAACTCGATGCAATTAGCGGACGATTTATTAAAATCTGAATGCTTAAAGAGTAATAAAAGAGAGCTTCATATTCATTCGATACTTAGGGATTGTATACAAATTGCTTTGAGAGGAATATTGCGAATTTAGATTTCTAAGGAAATTCTTATGTATATAATAATATAATTACAAATATATATTATTATATAAAAATAAGCAGCAGTAATTAAAATCTGAATGATTAAAAATTCATAAAAGAGGTAGTCCTTTTCATTCGATACATAGGGATTGTATACAAATTACACTGATGAATATTGCGAATTTATATTTCTATAGAAATTCTTATATTTATAATAATATGATTATAAAAATATATTATTGTATAAGAATAAGCAGCAGTAATTAAAATCTGAATGATTAAATAGTCATCAAAGAGACTTTCCTTTTCATTTGATACTTAGGGGCTGTATACAAACTGCATTGATGAATATTGCAAATTTATATACTTAAAGAAATTCTTATATATTTTTAAAAATATATTATTCGATGTTAATGAATATATTTTCATGTTTTTATAAATTCCCAATGAAAAAATATAAAAATCAGTCATAAAAGAGCGAGTTTGTTAAATTTGAATCTAAAATTTATTACGAAATTGGTATTGAATTTTCATATAATTCATTGACTAATTTTAACTTATCACAGAAGACATCTCAATAAACAATATGTACTCAAATAATTAAAGGAAACTATAAATGCAAATATTTATTTAAAAAAATAAATATTTTCATATTTATTTTTTATAAAATATTTATTATAACATAAAATAGTTATTTAAAAAATAAATATTAATAAATTATTATTAAAAATAAATATGTAAATAATTATTGTAAAAAAATAAATATTTACAGATTTATTTCTTATAAAATATTTATTTATTATAATATAAAGTAGCTATTTAAAAAAAATAAATATTTACATATTGGGGTTTTTTTAATGTAGGAGAATATTTAAAAATGTTTTTATTTTTTCATAAATTAATAATATGCTTGATTACATCTACTAAAAAGAATCAAATACGCTTAAGTTTAAATGAGTATTCTACCTATTGGTTTTCCACTAAATATTCTTTGCTAATAGTACTCTATAAATTAGCTACTACTTTATTTTTTATTTATTTGGTGCTGATATTAGTAAGAGAAATATAATTTGCATAAATAAGAGATAAATTAGGATAAAATAAATAAAAATTAATTTAATATTCAAAAATGATTAATTATTTCTACTTATGAATAAAATTGTCAATATAAATATAAGCTTTTAATTTTCAAAGAAAATTTTACATAGTTTTTATTTTTAATAAGTTAGCTTCTGATTTCTGTCCGTATGTGTTTGTAAGATCGATATTCAAACATTCACCGGATTTTCTTCTCTGCAGCACTCGAATAAGGCCATTTTCCATAAATAGTTCTTGCAGAAAGTAATACACAGTGAATGTTAGAATGCCTTACATGTTTTCAACTATTCAGTTATTTTTTATATAGTGTCAAATCTAGCAGATCACAATATCTAACAAATAAAAAAGTAAGTTAGAATTTTTATACCAATACCCAGAAAATTCCTTCTTTTTGCACTCACTTTTTAAGGAAATTGTTCTTAATACACTATGAACAAGTAATATATTGTTTATAAATGCAGTATAAAAAATATATGGAAATGCTTTCAACATATGTAGACATAGGGTCACTTTAGCTTAGTAGTCTCTTTTTCTTTAAGGGAACTACAGCCCAGTGTGTGCCTTAACTTACAGCACAATATCCCTCAAATCAGTTCTTGACTTTTATTTTCCAGTTAAATACTTTTAAGGTCGTGGAAGATATTATTTTAAGCCACCTTTTCCTTGGTCTATCTCTTGGTCTATGGATATGAAATTCCCGTGCAAGATCTCAACCTAGTAATAAGTCCGAGATATTTGGAGAAGCTCCAGGGTTCAGACTAGAACAACAGAAGCTATAAGCGACACTTATAATTTCTGCATGCTTTCCTGTTAGGATGGGTGCTTTTAAATTTACCGAATTTTATCTCTAAAGTACGAACCATTACCCATACAAAATCCTTGCAGGAAACAATGCTGTAGATCTTCAAATGCACTGATATATAATGTATTTTTAAATTTAATGCTCCCACTGAAATAATTTAACATAAACAGTGTTTACTGTGGTGAAGCATACATTTAACGATTACAATCTTTAAGTGTTCCATTTTTTTAAATTAAAAATTCCTTTGTATGACAGTGCTATTTTCTAATAATTTATTATTTAAACTTTTAAATAATATTTTAAGTTTCACTCATAAAATGATTTTTGAAAATTTGAATTTATTTTAAATATTGTGGGCGAAATTTAAGAAAATATGTACGTGAGATACTTGCACGTGTGAGTAAATGTATATAAAAAAATTTTTATTAAAAAATAGCGATAAAAAATTAATATTTTCCCCATGAATGGGAAACATTCTTTAAAGTTTACAATTATTTTATTTCTTAATAAAATTACAGCGGTTTTTATAATTATTATTTTTATTCTCATAATGTTACTTAATTAAAACAAGACTTACATTTATCTTTTGGTAGATCTTGGTTTAAAGCATTTTAAATTTCAAAAAAACAAAACTACATATAGAATTGTAAATAGCAAGTAACTAAAAACATTTAAATCGTCCTTGCCGATTTAAACGAACCATAACATGGATGTTATGATTTATTGATTGCTTGCATAAACAATCCAATATTAATATTGAATGTGCTTTACATGCTGCATGAAATAAATTTATCTTTACTGAATGATGAATAAGTATTTATTTTTTAATAGCGGTATCAAGGGAGACAAATCTCCAATAATATACAAAATAACCCATCCCACTAAGATATTGGCCAACATTTTCTTTCCAAATGCTCACTGAAGAGCCTATCCCACTGACACATTGACTTGTTTTGGATGGGTGGACAAAATTGTATATTCAACATTATGGGTGAAAACGATTATTTGCTTAACGCACAGACCAATTATAAGTAAAATAAAGTGACATACACATGATCTCAACTGTAACGAAAGAAACAAACACTTTATGGTTAATAGCAAATAATAAAAATGTTTTACATATTATTGCTTTTCGAATCAGCAATTTACGTTTGGGTAGGAATTTAAAACTTATTAAAAGTAATAAGATACCGAGGATAAAGGCAACAATGCATGCTTGTTCTGCTTAAGCAGAATCTTTGATCTAATGCAGGGATTCCCGACAGAGTGCAGGTGGACACCTTGGGACTAGGAAGTTTAGAAAGAGTCTATTAGTAATTCCGACGTCTGTTGGGGGTCAATAATAAATTTACGAAATAATTCAAAATGTAATACAAGAATAAAAGAATTTAATTATAATTATTTATTATAATTTAATACTTATTATATTTTTCTTGCCACTTATTATAATTTTCTGTTGATATTCAATGCCAAATGATTACATTTAAGAGTTTTATATGCAATTATAATTATGTTGTATGTGTTATATTTTAGAAAAAAATATCAAAAAGCTTTATGAAACAATAATTCTTTAAAAATGGATCTAGGTACTAAAAAGTTTGAAAATATTTGGTCTAACTTGGAATAGTTACTAGTTACAAATATTGCATGTTTTCACTTTTTCTTGTCAACTTTAATCAACAAAGAAAACAATCTCGTGTAATATTCTGCCTGAAGCCATAATTGTTTAAGTAATTATGATTTATTTATTGTCAAGTATTTATTTTTTATCAAATGACATCCAGAAAGATACACGAGTGATTGTGGTTTTCATGTTTGTCCCTCAAAATCATAATTGATTTTTGAATTGAACTGTATCATAGTTGACTCTTTAATTGTACCGTATCAAATTAATTTCAGAACTGATTGTATAATATATATATAATTACAGAATAACCATAATAATTGACTTTTCAATTGTATTGTATTAGGAACAACTTTGATATACTTCCCCAAAAATTACACGCCAAATCTGGCACTCCCTATGGACTTTTTAGGGTTGCTGTTTCTTATTTTGGTGTTGCCAATTTAGGTTTTTTCAGCTTTTAGGTTTTTGCTGTTGCCAAATTTAGTATTTTCTTGTATTTTGTACCATTTTCTGAGTTTGTTTTTTTTAAGTTTTTTATGTATTAATTATTTGTATTTAGTGAGAATCCAGTTTGGCGAGAAAAATTAGGCGCCAAAGACAAGTATTTTGCTTGGCGAGAAAAAAAGTCGCCAAATTTCCGATTTAAGAGGGTATATTAAAGTAGTTCCTTGAATTATAATTGATTTTTGGATTATACTCTATCATAATTGATTTTTGAATTGTACTGTATCATAACTGATTTTTTAAATATACTCTAGGTTAATTTGCGTCTTAAGTCCCCTACTTCACCAATTCGCGAATTTGATGCGCTTTTTCGCGCATGCTCATTAATTACTCTTTTGTTTTAGCCTATTCATTGGTCACTAATTAAGTTTCACTTTGAAATAGCGGTAGAATTTTCGCCATGGCATGTGTGATTTTGAAAACTCGCCGTAGGGGACCTAAAGCGCATTTTCACCATACTCTATTATAATTGACTTTTTAATTGTACTGTATACAATTAATCTTTGAACTGACTGTATCATAACTAACTTTTTATTGTGCTGTATCATAATTATTTTTGAAATTGTACTGCATCATAATTGATGTTTGAATAGAACTATATCATAACTGATTTTCGAATTTTTCTGAGTTACAGATGATTTTTCAGTTTGCTGATTTTTTATATGGATTGTATTATAATTGATTCTTGAGTAAGTGCTATCTGAGTATGCCTAGCAATTTTGCTGTTAAATTTCTCTATTACGAGCTCAGAACCAGTCATAAAAATTCCTTCTCTAATAATTGCAATTTTGTTCAGAAATGTTATTAATTAATTAATAATTGAAATTAACTAAATTATATATTATTTTAAAAAAATAAATTACTTACTGGAAAGTAAATCTTGACTGAACAACTTATAAAATAACCAAGATTCACTTATTAATTTTTTTTGTAATTTTTTTTTCGGAATTTGACTTTAAAAAGTTATTAAATCTTGTTTAGTATCCGTTCCACCACAATTCATGAAAATTCTCTGACCACAATTGCTTGGCGTTGCTCTCGTTGTGGAAGGTAATGTTTCAATCATGCAAAAAATGGAACACCATCTTGAGAGCGTCTAGGACATCAAAACTCGTCAAAATCTAATTCTTCTTTGATGCTGTGTGTGAATAAAAGTGGCTGTCTAAGTTGTCAACTTCAGTTCAGAAGTAATTGACTGCTTTTTAACCAATTTCAGTCATTTGAAACAGGCAGCAGTACAAGACAATCTTATTTCACTTCAACTGCCAAATCATTGAATCATGCAAATGTCTGTGGTTACAATAAGGAAAAATGTTGCCTTTGCATCAGGAATGTAGCAAATTCGAGCAGCAGCATCTCAGATGTTCACCTCGCCTTTTTCTCTTCACGTGAAGATGACCAATTATCTAAAAGTCCTTCTGGAAGAAAATTAATCACTGTGTATTAAAATCCATTAGCTACAGTTCACTACCCAGAGTCAAAATGTCCTTCCCCAATTGTTATGATATTCTAGTAGCTCTTGCTACAGAATTTGTATGAAAATATTTATAGATCACACGATTTATTTATTATTTCGCTACATATTGCAAATTTGCCACCATTTAGAAGATTTCTATAAAAAATCTGCAGACTAACTAGATAATAATCAAGAAGCTTTTGAGAGGGAGAATTTCTATTGTTAAGATTTATTACTCCCAAGAAAATAAAGAATGTTTTTAAAAAAAATGGGCCTATATTTGAGCATAAGATTTTTTTTCTATCAATATAAAACTATTGGCCGTCAATAAATAAATACCGGTTATGAGTTTGGAAAAATTATTTTATTGATAAGAGTTTCTACGAGCAATCGTAATGACTCATTTTAGACTTCGAGAGAAAAAGCATTTTTTCTTTTTCTTTTTTCTTTATCTTTCCATAAATCCTAAACATTCCGCTTGACACTTAGCTCGAAGAAAAATTCCTCCGCCGTAAAAGGCAATAAAAATTTCGGGAAGAAAAATATCTTCTCGAGCGTCCTGGTAGGCTTATAGCCCTTCTATCAATTACTGCCCCTCCCCCTCTCCGGTGGAAGATCCAAAGGATGATTTGCTGATCGTTCCGAAGCGAATAACTTCCGCACAGATGCGGCGGTCAAGATTTACGATTCCCAACTTCCTGCCAGCATCTTTTCCAACTTTTCGCTGTTTGAGAGCCTTTGAAAAAAAATCTGAGTTTAAGTGACAGCTTTTTTTCAATTTTAAAATAAGAATCTTTTAAAAAAAAATTTATTCGGAAGCAAACGAAAATAATGAGATTGACATTAAGGAGCGTCTAAGTTGAGTTTGTCCAAGTAAAGTCATTCGAATGAAAAGGAATCCATTTAGCTTAAGGAGGGACTAAAAAAATCAATAGGTTGTATCGAATTATACGTAAAGATAAGATTAATGGAAATAATAATAAAAGATTTTTTACTTAATATTGAAAATTTAGGTTTGAGTTTATTTTTCTTTCTTTCCTTTCAAAATAAAAATTCGTTTTAAAAATATTTTATTCCTATGCAAATTATAATAATGGATATTAAAGAAAATATATACATTAACAAGTAGCTAAGAAAGGTTTTATCAAAATAAAATTATTTAAGTTTGAAAGAATCCATTTAATTTGACAATTTGTTTTGAAGGAATCCATTCAAAACTTACGAATTTTTTAACAATGAGACTAAGTAGAGTAATAAGGAAAATATATATTTTTCCTCAATATAAAAACTTTAATTAAAACAGAACATTAAAAACTTGTCTCGTAAATTTAAAAAAATATCCTTTTATTTCCACAAATGATTTTTAAAATCTATATTTCTTGAATGTATTTTAATATGCCTTCATTTAAGAATTATGAGAAGCAGTATAGAGCAATTAATTCATAAAATTGTAACGTTCCACAAAATTGTAAATATATCCATTCGTTACATTTGTAACTTCAGGTTAAAATTTCTTTTAAGCAGCTGTCTAGAATTTCTTAAGAATGTTCGAAACACCTGCTCTTAGCTTGACTTAATTATGAACTTGTGTTGTAAAATTAATTAGGGAATTTATTCTTAGAATCATTCATATGAGTTAGTTTTTACAATATATATATATATATATATATATACTTTTCTACTTAAAATACAAATAAGACAAAATCAAGAAAATCAATATAATACAAATAGTAAAAAAGCATAGGGACCACATCTTCATCAGGAGGGAGATAATCAAATATGTAAATAGAAGTGACAAGCATGAAAGACAAAAGACTAAAAGCATTCGTGCTATTCCCCCCCCCCGAAGAGTGTCTGTATAAAATGAAAATTTAACTATATCAAAATTGAAATAAATAAAAACAAAGTAATGTATACATAGAAAAATAAGCAAAGCAATACAATGAAAAATATATAACAAGTATAGAAAAATATGTATCAAATACAGAAGAATATGGTTGCCAAAATAATAAGAAAAGTTAAATTAAGAAATTAAAGTAGTTTATAATTTTAATTTAGATTAAAATTTAAAGTATAATTAAAGTGAAAGTAAGTGATAGCCTATAGTGTTTATTGGTTAATATTGTATTTCATTGATTCTATTTACCTTCTATTTCTATATATTTACTGCTTTATATTATATTACATATATATATATAATGTTTAATGTTTTCCATATATCTTTATATCTTTTTTTGAACAGTTTTTAGATTATACATGAATTAGGAATGACTTTTATATTCCATTTGAATATGATTTACATTTAAGATTTAGAAAAATCATATGATTCGAAAACCGCTTAGGAATTGGATAATACAGAGCCCTAGAACTGAGAGTTCATGGTTGGAAATTTATCCTTAACAGGTAAACTTCCCCTCCCCTATTCCTGGATCCATTTAACTCTAAAATTTAATCTGAAGAAGAAATCTTTCCAGTCACTCTTATTGAGGAAACTTTGTTGTTGCCAAATGATTATTTAAAAGTTCCCACGAAGAACGTAATAACAAAAGGCATGATAATAGCGCCTGGCTTAGTGTCAAAAAAAAGATCAAGAGCATTTATGTCATCAAGATAAATATCTAATACGAGGAATTTTTTTTTCTTCCTCTTTGAAATTGAGTCAGAAGTTATTTCAGGCAACAAATTTCTAATTTCTTTTTTTCATCTTTATAATGAGAGATGGTTTCAACAATTCATTAGTGTCAAATAATTTATATGTAAAACAAATCAGTATTTGAGAAAAGAAACAAATTTAAGAATGAATCGCGTAGCAACTCGCGATAAAATGAAACAAATCTCAAGAATTAATCCATTACAATGAAAACATTACATTTATGTTAAGAAAAAGAGAATAATAAAAATAACATAAATGTAATATCAAAAATAAAATATTTGCGCTTCAAAGTACCATTTGATTTGAAAAGAGAGATATAAATTAACTTAATTTTCAATCACGCGACAATTGGAAAAAGGTATTGTTGAGTTGAATGATATCAATGCAGAGTAAAGCAATTAAATTACTTTATAAACTTAATCAAAAACTAATTAAAATAATATGTTTAAATTAATTTTACTAACTGTAAGAGCGTCTGTCCAAGTGGGTGCTTGGTATTTTTCCAAAATTTTCACCAGGTCGTACTATATATGAAAAGCTTTCCTGAGTGGCTGTTACAGATATTTATGCATCTTACAATATCCTTCGGTTGCTAAATATTGGAAACAAAATAATTTAACCCCAATGTGTGTGCGAAGGGATTAAATTATACCTAATGTAACTCTGGGAAAAGTTACCTTAAGTGACACATTATTTATTCAAAAGGGAAGGAACATCTGCGTGCGCGGTCTTCATGATGCAGTAATTTGTTTTATTAGTAATATTCTAAACAATAACTATAGCATGTACTAATTATATGTACTACTAATAGCATGCATCTAATATAACTGTAGCAATTGCAGCTATTCATCTAATGAAGGAATTTGGCTTAATTTATTATGTAAGTCAGTGATTTTCTATCTTTTTGTTGCGGCGCACTTTTAACGATTGGCGGCACACAGAGAACATGATAAGTTTATAAGTTGCTTACTTACCTATAATGTACACTGTGTAAAATAGTTTATGATAACTATTTTGAATGTAAAATAAAATAATATAATATGCACAACAAAAACATTAGTAAGTTTATATTACAGATTAATTACAATGTAATAATAAAAATAGTTTAAATGATAAATTTAAACTTCTTTTTTAAATTTTTTATTCATAATTTCATTTATATTTGGTTGTAAAAATGTGACGATGCTGCTCTCATATCGTTATCTACATTTAACAGTCTCGAACTTTTTTTCGTTCTTATGTTGGTTAATATTGAAAATCCGAATTCACACAAATAAGATGTAGAAAATTGTAATGGTAGATGTACTGAAAACACACTTGAAATTTTTTCACGAGGGATAAATATTTAACTTTATAAAGGGACAGTTATCTAAAATGAAAATAGTTTTTAACAGTAAAAAATATGACTATTAACTGTAAAACAAGTTTTCTTTTACAGTGTACTTTTCTTTGATTTAAACAAATTTTACTCGTAATAATAAAGCATTATAATTTTTACTATACTTTATTTTATTTCTAATGGCGCGGGCACCCTTGAGCAAGTAAGTAGTATTAGCCCATATGCCTCAACAAGGCCGGAAACTGCTTCTCATTTTATCGTTACCCGGTGGGCACCTGTGAACCAAGTCACGGAGGTACGAGTAGCATCGTCCACGCCATACCACCACAAACCCGTTTATAGGGCGGGCCACATTCATCCATCATCTGAGGAAAGGACAAGAAACACAGAGAGAGAGAAAGTACGTCCATGCCCGAGCCGGAATTCGAAACCAGGTCCTCCCCATCCGTAGTCAGTTATGCAAACCACTAGGCAGGTTGGGCGGCTTACTATACTTTATTTACTTTCTAATATTTGGTGGATCAGTGATTAAAAATCACTGGTCTGAGCAAATAGATATAGTAATATGTATTTAAATTATTTATATATTGTATATGAATATAATAGTGAAGGGTCATTATACATCATACAGAAGATTTCGAACGGATTTTGAGACCGATTTTAATTTCACAAATCTTACACAAATGTCTCAAAATTTTAAATTTTATTTTCCTCGAATATTGTACAAGTCTTTCTCGTTTATACATAGCTTCTCTTGTTATCTTGCACAAATATTCCAAAGATTCAGAAAAACAAATTCTCGAATTTTGTATAAATTTTCGTATTTTCTATAAGTTTCGTATATATTCGACTTTGTGGTTGATTCTACTCGATTCTTACACATCTCAAATTTTCAGACTGGATTCTTGACAATTTTGCACAAATTTATTTTATATTAAAATAGATTTCGCTCTACTCTCTCGCATAAATCTAACTAGTTCGTTTCAGCAATATTTATAAAAAGTTAACATTTACACAATAAAATTTGATAGTTCGGCTTCGATTGTAAAGTTTTTTTGCTTACGAACAATAGAAATTTTACAAGATCACGATTAAATAACTTTACCATAGCAACGGATCCATGATATTTTGATTGTGAAAAACACGATATAATTTTCTTCAGAGTTTGAAGTTATTACTTTTGAATCTTTGATTCATTCCATTTAATTTATTATAAATCCCTTTCGCGTTAGTGGGAAATTCCAGAACCAAATAACGATTTTAAATTTTCCACATGAAAGATTGCAGTAATGTTAAGGAATAAAATTAAAATGGCATTACAACAATTATATTTTTTGCTGGCAAGCTAGACAAGTTTTTTTTTGTCTAATAAATTCCAAGTTTTTTCGGGATGGAAAATTAAAGTTGTTTTCGTTGCTAACATACATACAACAAGAGAAGAGATAGTTGTACACGGACGAAACTCATTGAGTCCATTAAAACTGCACTAATGCGCCTCAAAGCATTATGGGATTGCTTTCTGTAAAATTTACATGGCGACGGGCCGAAATCATCCATCAACTCTTCAGAAATTTGCAGCTCAACTCTCTAAAAAATAGATTCGTTTTTCTCACGATTTAGATTATCATTAGTGCTTTAAGGATGAGTAATTGAGATATTTGAGCTCGTGATTCTAGTGTTTCAATGGATGTTTGACTTTCCTTTCTTTGCTTTGCATATTCATAAGTATGTAATGACAGCTATGATGTCATTCTTTGATTGCAGCTCAAAATATTTGTTATTAAAAAAGCCAACAAAAAATTCAAACTAAATGCACAGAAAATGTTTATACAATTAAACTGAAAAAATTGTCTAGGAACATATATCATATATATATACTCCACATTATCCTGAACATTCTTATTTTATCCCAATTTAAAAATATTTTTCTGGAATTCTTTTTATTTATTTTTATTTTTGAAATTTATCGCTAGATAACAATTTTATTTAGGAAATAACATTTATAAATATATATTTTTTTATCACCTAAAATTGTAAAATAATGATATCACATTACTTTACTATTGCAAAATGACTTTGGCACACATTCAGAGAATGCACTGTTCCAATGAGAATCCATTAGTGGGAGATTATTCTCTAGAAATTTGAAGCGACATTTCCTGAGTGTATACTGAACATAATAAATTAAAAAAAAAAAAACAATAATCTATAAGGGGTGAGGAAATGAAAAGGTACGAAACGACACGGTGGGTAACGAATGTAGACTTTATTCAAAATATACACCATAGGCTTGAGCACAACGATCTCACTGATGAACAAGCCACAGGATTCCTTGTTCCCAGAATTCCTGCGCCCTTGATGAGAGCTAGTCCTTCACAGCGTCCTTGAATTCGTCGTCCGAGTTGAAGGCCTCCTTTTGGGTGTTTCTTCAGTGGACCAAACCCATGGAAATCACAGGGTGACATATCTGGACTGTAGGGCGGATGGTCCAACGTCTCCCACTTAAACTTGGCCAGTTTCAAGTGTGTAACTCTGGAGACGTGTGGACGCGCGTTATCATGGAGCAGAACCACATCCTTTGTGAGCAGCCCCGTTCTTTTGTTCTTGATTGACTTGCGTAGGCGTCGGAGTGTTCTCACAGTACACATCGGAGTTTATGGTTTTTTTGTGCTCGAGGAATCCTGTCCTCATATGGACTGCTGCATCATTTGGAAGCCGCTTTTGATAAGAGCCTCTGCTCTCTCCTGCGCATGCTCCGATCCCAGTCAGAGACTCCAATCACATCCCGAGATGCCTCGCTACGTTCTCCCATGGCGGAATATGCAAATATTTAACTGTTGCGTTTTTACGTCGTTTCGTACCTTTTCATTTGATCACCCCTTGTAATGAATAATTATTCATCAAAGTGGTTAAGAGGTCACACAAAAATTACGTGTTTGAAAGATGGTCCTTTTATTCTAGTAAAAAATAGACACATTCTGAAAAATATCTAGGAGTATCCCTGATATTTTTCCGATTTCTAATTACTTACAAAATTTAATTAAGATTATCCTCAAACAATAGCTTAGAAAGAAAATTACAATTACTAGATCCAAGAAATCTTATTCATTACCCTAAAAAAGCACATATTAATAGTCGTATAAAATTTATCTTGAATACGTAAAATAAATAAACAAGGATAAAATAAGCGCACATTTTATACATTTATGCTAAATTCATGATGCAATCTTTCAAAGATTTTCATTATTAAATTTCCTCTTTTTAAATTCTATCAACCGATTGTTTTAAATTCGATTTATTGATAAAAGTCAAAAAAATAAACGTTAAGAAATCACCAAAATCTAAATGAATTATTTTTAGATTTCATTGGACGCAATTTAATTATTTTTATTCTGTTTTGTATCCGTATCGGCAGGATTGTGTAAAATTTCTTTTTGATGAAAATCTCTTGCACAATAATCACTCAGTAAATGAACTTCGAAGAAAATTTAAAGGATGATGTTATTTGTGTAATGCAGTGATTTTAAAAGAAATTATACTCGTTTATAACTATGATAACATAAGATGAAAATTGGAATTACATGAAACAGAAAATGAAATTAAAAATAAATTAAATTTAGTAAATACAATATGTAAAAAGGGTTAGACGTTTTTTTTTTTTATTTTGAAAGCATTATTAATTTAATTTAATAATGCAATCACAATTATTTTCTTCCATTTACATAAAATGATCAACATATCATATTTAGAATACTATTTTACAATTATGTTCTAAAGTATAATTAGATAATTTTGCCACTTTTAACATTTTAATTTAAAAAAATTCTTCATACGAAAGCATCAATATTATAATTGAAAAACAATATTACATTAAATCAACCTTTCTGATTAATTTTGAAAAGAAGGTTCAAAACATTAAAAAGTGTAGTTAAATTTATTCCTATTTTTAAACATTCCGTCTTGTAAATATTGCTCATTAATTAACCAGAAATGGCAATATTTCTATAGAAATAGATTAAAGTTTCTTAAATAAATCTTTCACGGAAAAATAATTAAGATTATTTCTTCCAACTCGCTTGTTTGAAAAGTGCCTGTTACTGGATGATAAGAATTTAGAAAACTTTTCTTCGCTGAATGGCAACGAAGCGTTAATTTTCTTAATCCACTTTGATTAGTTACTCTTTCAATTTTCATCGTGGTTTGAGCTTCGGAAATTTACGAAGCACTAATTGAATTCCATTTTCGTATCAGCGGGCATTTATTCATTCCAATAATTATGAAATATTCTTGACAGTTTCAATACTTCGTTCGTATTTTGATTCAACATACACTCAGAGTAAGTAGTTATTAAGATTTTAAATTTTAATCATGTTGCCAAAAGTCATTCTTTTGACTTAAGATTTTTCATTTCAGATTTAATAAAGCGAAGTATTTGAATGGGAAAGTGAAAAGCTATGGATTTATAATTACATATAAATCTCAAATTACTTCAGGGTGTGAGTTATAATTAAAACCATTTATGATCATTTCATAGAAATAATTTTTCGAAATTCGTATTTAAATTTTTAGTTCATATTTTTACTCTGTTATTTTATTAACAATTTTTATTTTACACAAATTGTAATACACGAATATTTTAAACATGTACATTTATAAATTTTATCGAATCCTATAAATTTCACGAGTATTTCGAATTCTTGAAAAAATTATGAGAATAATTAAAATGGTGTATTTAGTGAAAATTTAAAATTCATAAGTGAAATATAATTTTCGGATTTTTTTTTT
>JAPDSC010016152.1:192014-253725 GCA_026290005.1 Latrodectus geometricus | reverse complement strand
TTTATCACTTTGGATCAGTTATTTATAATACAATTTTTAAAATAATTTAATAAAATTTCATTTTTATACTATTATTGTTTTGCTCAGCAAAGTTTTGACTATTATTATTAAATATAGCAAAAATGTGCTAAACAGTACTCAATCAAAAGTGAAAAAAAAAGTAGACTTTTATCTGCATAAATTACTATGTAAATTGAGAAATCTAATTTCTGTCTTATACTCTACATTTTCACACTTTTAAAAGTTTAAATTGTCTAATGCAATTTAAAATTTCCTCGAAGCTCTACAAAAATAAGACGTAAATTAATGAAATAAAAATTTTTACTTAGATGTTGATAATAATCTTGATTAGTTAATCTTTCATACGAAGCAAATAAAAAAATATGAATATTATTTCAATGCTTTGGATTCTAAAATACAAAAATATTATTTATATTTTATTTAATACTTTTGGAAGCAATTATACTTATTACATTTTACTGAAAAGCAATTATAGTTATTTAATCACATTTTTCTTGAGAAATATTTAGCTAGAAAAAAGAATAAAACATTCACTTTGTACCGTTAAAGGTTTGCATATTCTTTTAATAAAAATAAAAAAAATTCTCTTAGGAATTTCAATAAACTTTTTTCAACTCTAGCATATTTAATTTATGGAAATATAAACACTTTTTAGATAATTATATTCTCAAATAATATTTGAAAGATTAACGCGAAGTCATTAATTTTTCAATTCTTTGGGCAGGTGCATATATAATCTCATGAATAATTCTAAGTCTCATAACACAATTATAGCATTTTAGTCGTATGAATAATATTTTGCTTGAATTAAACAATAACAATTACTTCTCAAAACATATTAATTTTTTATTTTGTGGGACTGCTAAATGATTTCGGTTCGAAAAGCGTCAACATTTCTAGCAATATGTTAATTCCATGCGTATTTTAGCAGTCAAACTCTAAAATCTGATAAAGTTTTAATGCAAATTGAACGCATTATGCATTGGGCGAATAGGCTGTTCACACTCAGAGTATCGATGAAATTAAACATTTTATTAATAACATTTTCATTTATAATTCATAAAAAGATAGCTTTAACTTAATTACATTCTTGACTGGATAAATTCAAAACGTTTTATGGCTATCTATATAGTCAATTGACCACCATGTGTGCGCTCTTCGTCTCACTGAGAATTTAAAAAACAGTTGTTGATTTCACAGCAAATACAAACGAAATATCTCTAATAAGTTTTTAAATATGCAGTTTTAAACCAGAAAAAATATAATCATTATAATTTTTTTTCAACAATAAAATGAAAGTAAAAATTACTTTCAAGAATGATTTTTATTTCGCAGGTGTGTTTGTTATATAGTGTATACTAAATAGGAACTACTTTGATATACCCCCCAAATCGGAAATTTGGCGACTTTTTTTTCTCACCAAGCAAAATACCTGTTTTTGGCGCCTTTTCTTCTCGCCAAGATGGATTCTCGCTAAATACAAATAGTTAATAACAAAAAAAAAACTCAAAAAATGGTACCAAATACAAGAAAATACTTCATTTGACAACAGCAAAAACCTAAAAGCTGAAAAAACCTAAATTGGCAACACCAAAATAAGAAACAGCAACCCTAAAAAATTCGTAGGAAGTGCCAGACTTGACACTTAATTTTTTTTTTTTTTTTTTTTTGGGGGGGGGGTTCAAGTTGTTCCACTAAATAATTCATTTTAATAAAGAGTAAGCAGTTTAATAAAGAAATAGAGTTCTAAAATATAGCACTTATTTTTATATTTTACGAACTTTTGGTGTTGTGAGCTGTTTCACCTGTTCCTTTGAGCTCTTACAGATGGCACTTCAGTCGCTTATGATATGCACCAATGGTAATGACTTTCCATATGTCATTGGCGTGAAAACATGATACAAGTTTCACATGATTTGTTGCATTTTGGGTAGCCAGCAGTGTATTTACTGTTTTTATCTATATTATATAGTTTGTTTTATTAATTCATTGGCGAAATTTCATTTTTGAGAAATAAAGCAGTTAGACAATTATAAAAAACTTAAGAAAAAAACAAATTCAAAAACTAAAGTATAAAGCTTGTGGAATATGTATTACATTAAACATATTTATTTTATGCATGAATACATATAATAAATTTCGAATTTCTATTAGTGAATTTTTAAAGTAGTGAAAACAAATGATTATATAGTTTATTATATACATAAAAAGTCCTTTTTTCTCCAAAAAGCAAGCTTCTTACAAACACTTTCAACTTTGCGGTTTCTTATAAACGAGTAGGCGGTCACTCTTAAGTACATCCTGCAGATAATGGTGCTCGACTCTGAAGTAATTTACTTAAGTAAATCTGAAACTAGTTTTATCAATTAAATACAGAACTTATTTGTACTGTGACTCATAGAACTTTATTCTTTTCACAACTTCAAAATAACGACAGTACCATTGTCTCACTGAAAAAAAATGTTCTGTATATAAATAAATTTTTGTGTTGTTAATTGAAAATCATTTTCTATGGTTGTTATCAATTTGTCATTACCCCCAAATATTTTTTTTAAAAAAAGCTATATATACTTCTATTTTTGTTTAATCAAAAGTTACTACAAAGCAAGAATAAAGAAATGTCTGGATAGATCTCATTTTTTTAAAACTGGATATGAATGCGGGTAGCTTGATGAAAAAGTTCCGATTCAAGAAGCAAAATCCGAAACTGTATATCGCTTGCTCCCATAAATTTCATATAGAATAAAAGATAGCTTAAAAGTATAACGCTCAACTCCTAGGATTTCACCTTTCAGCACTACAAGGGACAGAAATTATGGCCCCGAAAGTGGATTTTCGTAATTTAGAAGCAGGGACCAAGCAGTAGCCTCCAGATGTATCATTTCCCACGGAAGACATTGCGACCACGTGACCCAGATGCCCTTGACAAACTCGACGGATTTCCGACTGGCTCGGGATTCGAAATCACTATCTTCCGATAACAAGAAAGGATGCCCTAACCAACCAGCCCACCGAATTTCTTCGTTATTCTTTAAGAAACGTTCAAGTTGTACGTAAACGATTTAGAATAGCGTATTTGATTTGCTTAATATAGTAATAAGGTTGTTGAGGCCAAAACCGTGTATTCATAGGTAAAGTTCAGCACAAATTATCAGTTTTTTTAAATGGAAGAAAGGAGTAAAAAATTCATAGGATCTGATGCAAATGCTCTTCCACACCGTGTGGTAAAATAGTGATTGCAGCAAATGTGAACTTCTTATAGAATACATCTTGTATTATAATCTATTTATCCTTAATAAAAGTAATGAATCTATTTTTATTCCTGTAAATAGAAGAGAAATCATTGATCTTACTTTCTGTAACAGTAAGTACGTGGACTTATTAATTATTGGAAAGTGACTCACTTCAGTAAGTTTATCTGACCACCAATACGTTAGCTTTTCTGTTTCAAAGGCAAACGAACTAAAGGTGATAGTTGGGAAAAAACCTGGTAACCCAGGCCATGTCAGAGAGAGGGTTTACTAAAATAATCCTGGAAGTCCAGGTCAGAATAGACTTCAGTAGGAAAAATGGCAGAAATACAAACTGGCAAAGAAATATAAACTAAAAAAGAGTTTGTACAATGACATTAAGATTATATACTACTGCAAGACTCGTGAAAATAATATCAAGATATGAAATGCTGTCTAAGCACCTTTAAAATACCGAATGCTAAATTATCAAAATCTGGGTGGGACACCCTGGCTGAATTGTTCAGAATTCACTTTCCAGGTTCTAAAATTGCAACTTCCAAATTTACATTTTCTACATTCAATTGCGGTAGAAGTAAATTCAATTACGCCAGAAAAAAAATACCTTATGATAATGCAAAATGAGATATGTTGTTTAAATTTTATAGATCACCAGGAATGGATGGTTTTGTATCGTCTTTTCTTATTGAAGGAGTTCCCAGTGCATTGCCCTAATTTTTAGTAAAATTTTCAGAGAATGTATAACCCTTGGCCTACTGCTTGGAGACATACGAAAGTAATTTTTATTCCTAAAATTAGAAAACATAATTATTATGGAGCTAAATTTTTCAGATCTATCAGCTTAACAACTTTTTTTCTAAAGGCAATTAAAATGTTTTAAGATACATATATCAGAGGAAATTGCTTAGTAGAAAAACCACTTCCTAACTCTCAATAGGCATATGAACCAGATAAATCCACCATCACTGCGATCTGCTGCAACCTGTGCTTCTTTTTGGAAAACTTTAAGGCAAAAGAATTTGCTTTGCTGTATTCTTAGATACTGAAGAAGCTTATAAGGTACGCATAGAATCTATTCTATAATCTTTCGTTAGAAAAGGAATTAATGACATTGTTTGCTTCTGGATCTAAAGTATAACAGATTTATTTGAGCCTCTTTTCTTAGAAAAAAAGATTATTCAAAACAAAGCTAGTTGTCCACAGGGAAGGGCTCTTTCCTCCATCTTCTTGTGCTATGTTGTAGATTCCCTTCTAGAAGTTTTAAACATGTCTGGCATAATTGAAACAGGGTATGCAGAAGATCTAATTACAGCCAAAAATAAATTTGGTAACACGATCTCTAATATCGTGTCAAATGTCCTCAAACAAGTTGAGAATTGGTGTAACAATGAATGTCTTTCTGTGAATCCTCAAAAAACCTATTATCTTCACAAAGAATCTTAATCTGAAAAGTAACTTTTTTGGTCATAAATTAAATTGTTCAAGGAAGTGGAATTTTTAGGAGTATTTATTTTCCCGACATGAATTTAAGTAGGAACAATCATTTCAATTTTTGTAATAAAAAAACAAGAAGCTTTCTGGGCATGTAGAAATGCATTTGGAAGAACTTAGGGGTTATATCTCAAAGTTATTCACACTTCAAGATTACACTAGGATAATTTATTCCATCATTACTTATGTCCCAGTATGGTTTGATCAAATATAACTTCAAAGGTTGTTTTGTGTTGCTATCTCTGGATATATTAAAACAATTCCCACTTCTACACTTGAGCTTTTATTTGGTATAATCTTAATTTACATGCATATTAAAGAAAAAGCTACAGTTTGAATGAAAAGGCTTAAAAATACAGGTCATTGGAAAGATTACAATAGATTTTTGTTGTAGGGAAACCTTAATTTTGACATCATTAGTCATCCTTTTATAAGAATGCTTACCGATTACATGACAATTAAATATCTTTTAAACAAGCCTTCTGCAATGAAATTTTCCTTATAAGACTGGAATAATATCATCAACAACGAAAACTATGGTTACTGGTGATGGCTCAAAAATGAATTCCAACACTGGAGCTGATATTTGCTATCCAGCTGATGGTACAAATATATCATTCCCTTTGGGAAAACATACAGCTGTATTCCAAGTAGATGTCCAGCTGATTGTATCAAGTTATTTACTTTGGGGAAATATACAACTGCATTCCAAGAAGTCTGGTCTTCTCATGCGTGGGCAGAGGCTATTTTCGTAAAAGAATAATTATTTTCTGAGAGTCAAGCTGCATTACTAGCTTCGCAGAAATCTACTATAACTTCGATTGTCTAGGAATGTTACCTTACTTAATGCAAATTAGTTAACATTTCCCTAATTTTAATGGAAGTGCATGGGCACCTTGGTAATAAGTTAGCTGAGCTGACAAGAACTGGATCCAATTTTTTTGGTCCTGAATCAGTGCAAGATATTTCAAAATAACTGATGAGTCAGTGTATTAAATTTCTTCAGGAAATAACAGTTTTTGAGCTGGTATAATGTCAGTGATCAAAGACAAGCAAAGCTATTAAATAATACCTCTCTTAGTAGGACATAAAGAGCTAATAAGGCTTAGTAGAAGCTGTTTAAGGAGAGCAGTGGGACTTCTTACTGGACACTCTCACCTTAAGAGACATCTCAACACAATAGGAATATTAGATTATCCTACTTGAAGGAGTGGTCAATATATGAAGGAAACTAAACTTTACTACACATTCTACGTGAATGTGAAACATTTTCCGCACAAAGATTTAAACACTTGGGCCAACATTTAATGGAACTTTTGCTGCTGCATGATATCCATGTTAATGTCTGCTAATTTTTGTTTCAGCTTCTTGTCCTTTAAATAAGAGCGTTCTATTTAGGGTATAATACAATATAGATCTTTGATTGCAGTGCTAGGTTCTTTCGGAACTATCTTACTCTAAATCTAATTTAATCTAAGATTGCTTTTAAATAAGCATGCATATTAAAATGATGCAGTAATATTTAATTATAGTGAAATAAATTTGAAGTTTAAAATGGTTAGAAATTCAGATATCAAAATTATATATTTAGCTTTTACTTAACTCACTTTAAGGTATGATATACCTATAGAAGGGTATAATAATGATAAGTAAATATATTCTGTATTCTTTTTATTATAATCTGTATTTTTAGAATTTTCTTACATATTAACAATTGCACATAATGATTCAAAGTAAAAATTATTACTGACTAATGCAAGTATTTGTTCGTATGATACTTCATTCATGTAATTTTCTTTTCTTCTACTATTCAATAAAATGTAATTTGAAGAATTTTCCATAAAATATTATAACATAAAAATTAAGATTCATTTTTATGATTTATAAATTTTAATTAAATAAAAATAATAGTTTCTAAATAAAATATTTATTAAAATGTTTTAAAATAATATAACAAATTGGATTCAATAAATTATAAATGGATAGAAGGAAAATATAAAACGATTTTTACAAAAAAAAGCTTAATAAAATTAATTAATATCTATACATAAAAAAGTTTTCAAATTTTTTAAAACTTAAATAATCAAGTAAACAACTTTCTATATAAACTTTTAAATCATACTTATAGAAAATTTTTACAGCTTATAACACTAGTGTCTCAATATTATAGTCTTTGAACCTGGTATCAATTTCTTTTTTTATTTCCTTAATGAAAATGAAATTTAAATAATATTGATCTTTATATCCTTTCCTTACATAAAAAATAACTCTGCATAAATGGTTGATTTAAGCAAGATGGTTTATTTTTTTTACCCATTTCATGACATAATCATTATTGATATCATTTTTTCTCATCCACAAGAGTATTTTCTCTCCCTTGTACATAAAACCTATTTAATTTTTAATCCAAAATGTTATTAAGTATTATAATGTAAAGGGAAAATATTTTTTACAGTAAAAATGAAATAAAATATTTTTTAAGTTTTCCATATACTTATGCATATTTCTAGACAACCTTAAAATAAGTGTTGAAACAATTATTATAGGCAGTTCTGACAGTAAATTTAGATAGAGTTTTTTAGATGTTAAATTATTAATTCATAAAAATCTAAAAACTTTGAACATATTTAATAATTAAGTTCTAGATAAGAATGTTTTTCAAAATAATATTATTTTAAAAAGACAAGTTTTAATGCAGATTTTTATGAATAATTTTCTATTTCCTGAATCAATGCATATTTTTTTTCACATTTAATTTACTTTAAAAAGTTAACAATTAGTAATGTAAATTCATTTCAGCATATCTGATGTTTAATAAAAGTTTTTTGATTTGTGCAAAAAATAATGTAGACTTAATGGAAAATATGTTAAAATAGATAGCACAGAAAGTATTTATACACATTTTAAAATAAATCCTGTTCGTAGTATACTGCAAATAAAAAATGTTTATTTCAATGAAAAAAAATTCAAAAGTGAAGAAACAATCAAAACATAATGTGAATATTAGTTTAATCCCACTTCCACAATATACAATATAAAAATAAAATTTCAATTTCGATGAATATTCATTAAACCAATTTACAATTTCACATAAATAAAAGGTAAAAATTTACTAGAATTGATTGTCAAACAATCAATAAGTACCGTGTATAAAAGATAAAATCATCTTAACATTAAAAAAGTTAATAAATTTAAAATTTCAGAAGATTATCTTTTATACTTCACATTTTCAATAAATATATTCTCTCAATGTACAAACAATAAAATGATATAATTCCATTTACAAAGATAAATAGGATGTTAATAACATTTACAAATCAACGTTGATTTTTTGATCTGCCTTAAATAACAAATATTGAATTATTATATATTAGATGTAATGGTAAGCAATTTATAGAAATCATTTTTGAAATTAACTTAATTATTTTTAGAGTAATTTTAGTACATTACAATCATTTTTTAAATGAAAATAAAACCAACAAAGACATCTCCGAACATGAAAATTTGATTATTTACAATAACTTACAAGAAACAACACAATGTACAAATATATTGCAAAAATAAAAATCTGGCAAAATTATTTCAATAAGTAGCTTTAATTTATTTGCAAGAACAAATAAATTTAACTGATCACATTATATTAGTAAAAATTTATACATACCTCTACCCTTTATGTTTTAAGAAATCTGTATACATTGAGAAAAAATTAATAAATCACTTATAATATTTAAATGCCAAACATTGAATTCTCTCTTGAGTAAGGATAAATAATTTATGAATAAAATATATGGGCTTTTAAACTAGAGTAAAAAAACACTTGAAAAGCAAATTTAAAAAATAATGAATTAAAACCAAATATTTTTAAAGTAAATTAGTGATTCTAAGATTGTCCACAGCAAATAAAATATATATAAAAAAAAAATGAATGTGAAATGTGTGAATTAATGAGATTAAAAATTTCTAAATAAATTATATAATTTGAAGATCTAGTAATTAACTGAGAATTATTTGGCAAAACTAATTTTATGCAATTAAAATAAGAGCAATCTAGTTATTATTTTCTAATATAAAATAAAACTAAACATAACATAAAAAAAAGGTTTGCTTTTCAAATCTTAAAAATGGCTTAATACAGATATCTCTCAAGAAATGTACATATTACAAATTAAAATGACTTTATGTACTAATCAGAGAGATTTCTTAATTTACACAAGAAATTTCAACAGTGAGCGAGCATATGAATTACCTGAGGAGTTTTATATTTGCGCAACTTCTAATTAAATAGAAGAAGAAAATAAACTCCAACTTATGTCAGTGATTTGTTCCTCAACAAGCCTAAAGTATGAATTTCTTCAAATGATAAATAAATATATAATGCAAAAACAACCACCAGAAAGTTTCATATTAAAGTAAACATTTTTATAAAATATGATAATTATATATATATTTATAAGTTTGCAAATTTAATTTTATAAAAAAAAGATAAAAATAAGTTTTGCAATCCTTAAAAAAATATACCCTTAAAGACTAATATATCAAAATTTCAACTCGGGCTGTTTGATGTCTAATAAAAAAAATTCTATTAATTTTTTAAATTTTACTTTAAGCAATACTGAACAGAAAATTTTTTTTCATAAAAATGATTAGTAATTTATATCCATTGATATGTAGAACAATAACTTTTTTAACATGTTAGATAATAGACATTATTGCAGTTTCTCTTATATAGATTTCATATATATCAACAGCGAAAAAATTTAAGAACTACATTCTTCTTGATTATGGAAATAAATATTTACACAAAAATTAAATCAAAATGTACAGAAAAAGAGAGCATTTTCAATTAAATTATAGTTTAGTCCATTATGAAATAAAAGGCACAGTATTCTTTTTTTCTAGCTGCAGATGGGGAAAACATTACAGTGAATAAATTAGACCACAGATGCTTTATCTTCCACTTCAGGTTGCATAAATGATAAAAACACTGGATTGAGATTTGGGCACCAAATTCACAGTCTAAAAAAGAAAAAATATATCAGTCTGGAAACTATGGAGGGTAATAAAGAAAAATAAAATATAATCATATAGTTAATATATTTTCCATTTCATTACATTTTTTGTCATCAGAAAAATTATAACATACCTTGGCAATTTACTTATAACATACCTTGGCAATTTACTTAAACAAAAATTCTAAATATCAAAACAAAAAAAAAAAAAAATAAATAAAATTTAATAATCTTAAATCTATTTTTCGATTTTCGTAATTTTTATTAAATAAAACAATTTGAAATGCAATATTTTAGTAAAGCACACATGAAATTGATTATATAAGTTAAATTACAAGCTTTTTTAATACAAAAATGATTTCAACAAGAATAAAACTAGTTTAAGTTAATCAATTAGCAATGGCTTATTTTCTTTTAATTAAAAAAGAACCTAACAAATTCTAGATTGTAATAATTGTTATCATTTTGACATTTTAAATCAAATTACATTTGTCAATTTTTGTGGATATAAAAGAACAAAGCAATTGTTTGCTCTTCATGTACAAAAAGATCATTCAAATTCTACGCTGCTGTAAAGAACTCTTTAAGTAAAACAAAATCTTTAAAAATTTCTTCATATTCATTTCATGTAGTTAATCAAGGTTTCATGAGTTACATACATGCTATTCTAAAAATTCTCCAATTAAGAGTGGAAAATTGTTTCACACACACACACAATACTTGACTAAAATATTGCTAGTATTCTTATTTATTTGATCTAATTTATTTTATATATTGTAATAACTTTCAAATTAAAGAATATATATACATTTTATTAGAGTAGATAATATTTTCCACGAAAACTTACAGAGGCAATAAAATAATTTGTCTGTGCTATATTGCCAAATCCAGCTGCCCTACCTATTGTACCCATTTTACCTCAATATTGACATGCGCTAAACACAACTGAGGATAATAACTATTGCTTGAAAAAATATTGTGAGAAAGCAAACTTTACAAGAATGCTATAAGGCATTTTGCACAATACATTACTGCCATATCTTTATAAAAAAAATGAAGCATACTTATAAGCAATATATTTTGGAAAAATATTTTTTTTTTAATAGTTTGACATTATTTATATATCATAAAAAATAGTTAAATGATTCAATTTTCATCATTAACACAAACTTTAAGAAACTAATTTTGCTAATTAACACCTTATTGTCAGAAAAATAAAATGATTTTTTAATATCAATTATTTAGAAGTTAATTTAAATAAGAAATACTTACATCACAACAATTATTTGCTGTCAAGTGAGTTGTGTACAATGACTAGGTCTCTCTGCAAAGGAAAAAATAGTAAACACTTTTTTTAAATTTTAATTACATTAAAACAAATGATCAATTCACATAGACTTTTTCAAAAAATGTTTCATATCAGGAATTAAAACTACAGAAAGAATAAAAAAAATACATAGTACTAATCTCATTTTAAAGCAAATATTGTAAATCATTTTTAAGCCAAAACTTCAAATCAAAATTTCTGACAGTCAAAAATTTGTGATTTTTATCCATACTAAGAGAAATGTACAAGTTTTAATATTAAAATTTAATACTATGCAAAAATAATATATAATTTAGACAATATGAAATATAAAGAAAAATTAAACATAACACTCCAAGTACAAAACATAAATTGAAACTATCACATTAAATATAAAAAATTTTACTATTTTCACATTAACCAAGTTACAAATTTAAATGCCTTACAAAGAAATCTGACAGTCAGCTTATCATAAGAATGTTAAACTTTTTGCATACTGAACATCTTTAAAAACACTAAGCTGGAGCTTAGTAATGTCATTTAAAGAGGTTTTTCCTTTAGATTAATAAATGCTGCTTAATAATGCAAGTGCAATATTGTAATTGTGTATTGACCTCATTGTTTTCCTTTTGTGTAAGACTACTGGTCCTCCATTGTTTCAAGATCTCAGCCTATTCTTTCTTTACATGTTAGTTAACAGCCCCATCTAGTAGTGATTTTATTTAAAAAATAAAGTAAAATAGCTTTGAATGCACTTTGAGCAGAGGCAGTTTAATTTCAATAATTCTGTGTATGTATGCATTATATATATACATATATATGCAAATAGTTTACATAACTAAGTCATCATACTACTAACAATCATAATTATAAAAAATGAGTTGAGGTGCAGGAAAGTATTGGTAGATGAAGGAGTCAGCGCACAGCATTCTTAGCAGTGAAGTTGATGTTGGCAATCCTCTCTCAAAAATCAACATATGAGGGACAATTAATTATAAAGTTGTAGTGGAGCAATGATTTAATACCAAATGATGCTTTGCAAGTAAAAATGTAAAGAACAGAATGTGCATAACATGTTATATATTTGTAAGAGAGCAACAAAACAGTGATATTATGAAATCAACTAATTGTTAGACATATTTAATACCAGAGCTCAATCTGCTCCTTCATGCATTAAGTTTTCCAACACAGTGCATGGAATGTGTGTTAAAATACCCATAAAAATTCAAGAGCATTTTTACTATTTTGTTTGCATATTTGTAGCATTTGATGGTAAATCAATACTACCTTATATGCCTTTGTAATAAATCTTGATAAATTTTTGAGATAGAACTATGAAGTTCTGCGTTTTGACGTTATAGGTGAAAAAAAATCATTTTGTGTTGTAGGGTATATTCTTTTCTATACCTTAACTTCTATATGACCAAAGTTATCATCATTTAAAAGTTTAAGGATAAGGCAGAGCCTTAATGTGTGTATGAGTTTGTGTGTGCCAGCATATATATATATCACCCCCTGAAATAATGGACTGAATGCTAGCAAACAGCCATTGTTTCAATTTCAGTGGTGTACTTGTGTTTTTCTGTGGAAAGTCTCTGGAAATTTTTGTTGTACAAGGTAAATTAAATAACTACAGCTACATGATCAATCTGGACTGAAAAATTTTCATTTTCTGACAATTGTATGGAATTGACTAAATGTTACTTTCAGAAGGGCAATATTTTGTTGCAGTGTCTCTTAAGGAGCAATATTATGATGCTGATTCTCCCAAAATTATTAGAGACAAAACTAATGTTTGATGCTTTTAAAAAAATTAATTACCTTCTAAAGATTCCTCAGAACTTTCAGAAGAAACTGAATCAGATCGCTCATGTGACTGAAGTCTTTGCGCACTTTCCTCTGATGAATTTAACCTAATTGAAAACAAACATTAGCAATAATTTATGGACAACATATTTAAAGTTAAACAATTTTAGAGAAGGAATCTTAATTTATATTGCCTAGTTGAACTTCTTGCAAATTACTCAATATTTTAATGCTTGCAAATGATAGATTTAAAGAATTTACTAAATAATGATACAAAGTTTGTTAACTGCTTTATTAATTTCTTACAGAGGGTCATTCAGAATATAAAGAACACCTTCTTATAAAAACCATATATATAATTCACAACTCATTTTTATTAAATTCATGAAGCCTTCTTTATTTCTCCTCACAACTACTTACTTCATTTGCAGTTGAAACTTCAAAATTCTTAAACTACATTCTTCTGCAGCCCATAAGTCAGTTAACGTGAGGGACTACAGCAAGTCTTTACAGATGCTAAGGGAGTACTATGAAGTTTACAATGAGCCATTCAGAACATGAAGTAGGAAAAGTTTTGATAACTTGGATCTCTTGATTATAGCAATTTTCACCTTTAAATCTAATAACCTAAGCTAAAAAATCCTCTGAGTGATAAAAGTTTAGATGGAAAATGCAGCAACATGTACTTTAATGAAACATTTAATGCATTGTTCCAAATGAGTATTGCATGGGTATATTGAAGTTAGTGACAAAATTTGACAAATTTTCAAATGTAAGAGATGATTACAGCATTACTTCAAAACTTCATAGCTGTCAAACTAGATAATGATATAAAAATTACATTTTTATATGATTATCTAATTTGAGTTAAGTTTGATGACACTTACAAACAATGCCAGTGAAAAATTAAATTAAGAAAAATAATTAACTTAAATACATATAAAAGTTGTGCATTAATTAAAAAAAAAAATTATGTTTTTGATGAATTCATCAAAATTAGCCACCATTTTTTTTTTAAATTACATATAACTTACCACTAAAGAAAGTTAACAGAATCAATCACTTAACAATGAAGACTCTTTAACCCTGAAAGTTAATGCTGGAGTTCCACAGGGCAGTATCCTGGGCCCAATTCTTTACCTATTTTATACTGCAGATTTCCCAAATTCTGATAATAATAACATAAAATTAGCCTTCTATGCAGATGACACAGCCATTATTTCTGACTCAATGCAACCAAATTTAGCCATTCATAAATTACAACTCTTCTTATTTGAAGTAGAAGACTGGTGTAAAAACTGGAGAATTACCATTAATGCAGAAAAATCACAGCTAATTATTTTCAAAAGAAAAAAGAAAAATAAATTTAAATTCCAGAAACATGACAAGTTGACCTTGTTCAATAAAAATATTCTTGAAGTTACCTCTACAAAATACCTTGGACTTACTCTCACAAATAAATTTTCTTGGTCAATGCATATTAATAATGTTATCAAAAAAGGACATCAAGGATATGGTTGCCTGCATAGTATTATGGGGAAAAAATGAAAACTTTCATTAAAACTTAAAAGATTACTGTACATCTCTAAAATCAGTCCTATTTTAACATATGCATCTCCTGTTTGGAATACAATTAACAAAAATGAAAAATTGAAACTTAATACTTTTCAAAACAAGTACCTAAGAATAATTACAAATTCCCCCTATTATAATCGCAATAAAAATATTGCCAAGGACTTAAAACTTGACAACTTATATGATCATATTCTCAAACTTAATAAGAAGTTCTATCAAAAAGCAATAAACTGTAAAGAAAGCGATTTTTCTGAAATTTTCAGCTATGAATATCTTGCTGAAGACTGTAAATATAGACCCATTGCCAAACACTTTCTGATTGACAACAGATAATTTACTTGTATATATTACAAGTTTTCAGTCGAAAATTTCTCTTCTTCACTCGCTCCGCTCATTGGCGCTCGCTGAGCGCTGATTGGCTAGACTGTCCTCACGCTACAAGAAGCGTTTTCGCCGCCAGTACAGACAAGCATTCCTTCGAGAATTATCACAGATGAAAGAGTAAAGGCCTGCTTCGCAGGCCAACACTCTGTATCCACACATAGATAACAGAATCAATTACTTTTCAATTATTAACTGATAAAATTGAAACTTGAAAAAATACTTTTTAGTTATTAGATAAAAAGCTTTAAATATTAACTGAGAATAATACAAAATGCTTCAATGAAAATTTAAAAAAAAAAAAAAAAAAAAAAAAAAAAAAAAAAAAAAAAAACTAATTTTACTTCTGTATTTCACATAAATGATACATGAATTTTTTCAAAAGTGTCATGTATATCAACTGATAGGATAATTTAAAATTATATATATACTTGAAAGAATCACATATAAAAACAAAAGTTTTAGTCTTGCTTTTATTTTTAAATGAACTTTTTAATACTTGATTTATATTTTACAATTACTGAATGTTTTCTTTAAAAATATTAGATTAACATCAACTTCTTTTTTTCCATAAATCTAAAATATTTTTGAAAGATCAGAACTTTATAATTATAAAATGACCCACATGTTAAAATCATTAAAAATTGCATTTAGTGTACAAATTTTATTCTTAAAAAAAGAAAACATATTTACATCATGTGTAATATATTTAGGGATAAAATATGCGGTTAAAAATAATGATATAATTATTAAAATGAAATTGCAAAATTTTTTTCACCTTGTTTGTTTCCAAGCAGTTTTATTAGCCGTGTGCAAAGCTCGTAATTGGGTCTCTGCAATAACAGCATTCTGATTCAGATTATCATTTAGCATTTGCTCCATATCAGTTTCTACTGTTGTAATTTTACTGACTTGACCAGAAACAAAGCTGCAAAATGTGATAGATCAACAGAAATTCATAAATCTACCTATATACATTTAAAAAAGTCTGGCACAATAAGACACATGATAAATAACACAAAAGCCTATACTGGGGGGGGGGAAGAAAAAAAATTAAAATTTAGAACAATGAAACACAACATCTTTAGCTAAGCAGGGATTCGAACTCACTGCCTTTTGGTAACGAGAACGACGTCCTGACCAACCAGGCCACGACTGCAATAAAAAGGTGGAATTCTTTATAAGTTGCTTGCTTCCCAAATGTTTACATTATAAATAGAATAGTTAAGAAAGCATTTTTATATATTGCAATTGAACTTTAAACAAATGACATTAAATTTCTATTAAATTGCTTCAAAAATTTCAAAAAAGTAATTTTAACATTTTTGTGAAAAGCAGTAAAATAACATTATCTACAAAAGATAGTTTATAAAGGAAATATTTTTTACAAAGTCTCTAAATGCATTGAAACTAAGTTTCCAAGCAATTTCTTTCCTTATATCTGACAATTTTACTTTGTGAGAAAAATGTTATGATTCTTATATAGGTACATCCAGATGCCCACACATAACACTGATCAATATATTTATTAGAAATAAAGTAGCACACACCAAAAAGATATTTACTAATAAATTGATAATTATTTTATAAAAAAAATATTAGAAATATTTTTCTACAACTAATTATCCATTTTCACCAAAATGTAGAACAAAATGCACATGTAAGCTAAAGTAATAAAAAGTAGTTGCTTGAATTGTGGCATAAATAAATTTAAGCTTGTTTAATTTAATTTAGTACATAAAAACTAATTTAGGAATTATAAAATTACTATGATTATTAACTCAAAAATGCTGTAATAAATTAACTATATAATACCTAGTTGGACCTGTTGCTTCTCCAGCTAAAGGTTGATGTTTCAAATGGAATATACTATTGTCAATGGCATCATTAAACTCTTCATCTTCTAATGAATGATAATTTTTCAATTCTTCTTCTGACATTGAGGTGAGTTTTCTTTCTAAAAACAATAATTTAGATAGTAAGGCACTGAAAAAATAACAAAAAATAACTCATATTTACCTCCATAAAACTTCAAAGGAAAAATATTAAAAACATATCATAATTAAAAAATTTAACTATAAGATGCACAAAGTAATCTAAATTATAGCCAATTTTTCTCAAACTGTTATGCCAAATTCATGTTTTGATTTTCAGTAGTATTTAAATGAAAATAACCATATTTCTTACAATAAATGGTAAAATTTTGTCGTTAATAACAGTGAAAAAGAAGTTAATTTACATTTAAAATATTATAATGACCAAGCTACACAATAGATTCTGTTGTTGAAAAAGAAAATGGAGGGGGGGGGGCAATTGTAAAGTTAAAGAATTAAATTTTGCATAGTAAAAATAATATCCTACAAACTTCATAGCATTAGTAAAATTAATGTTTGAAATTGATAAATAGAAATAAACAAGTTGATTTTTTGCCACTCAAGCACATGAGGGCTACTACACTGACTTTATATTTAAATTGAATTCTGAACCACTATTATTATTCAAGATTGAAGTGAGAATCGAACCTAAAAATTATTGATCTGATGGCCAGAATGCAAAGCATTCAGCAGTTCGCTTGGCAAGAATTATGCACAAAATACTTAAAGAAGAAACATACAATACACTTTAAAAACACATATTAAGGGAGTATTTTAAGCCACATTATGGGAGGGGGGAAAAAGCAATAAGAAATTAAAAGTATTGATGGGTTACAAAATATAAACCTCCAAAGATTTAGGTTAATCACTCGAAAGTCACTTTTCAAGTGGGTACTGATTAAACTGCTTTACAATGATAAAATGCATTACAAACTGCTATAAATATCGAGCACCTGAAATGGTAATTATACTTACAAATTGATTGAATGAAAACCAGAGAAATGACCATTCATTTCTCTGGTTTTGATTCAACAATACTCTATGGTAGCATAGAGTATCGATAAAAGAAAAAATATTCAGGAGAAATTAAGATTAATTTTAATCAGTACAAATAAAATTTATGCCAATTAAAATATAGGAAATTGATACATCATTATCTTATAGAATACAGTGAAAAAAGTTTACTTTATCATTAAAATATAAACTACACAAAAATTATTCATATGCTGACATGCAATGCAATGGATGAATACTGGTGAATCAACATTAAAACATTATAGGTAGTTTATCTATGGTTTTCTAATAAATGAGTGTTTTTGACAGATTACAATTATAATTATAAGAAAATTTTAACGCATCATATCATAGAAAACATATTGTTTTTAAAGAATATCAGTTCTTATTTAAAAGAGAGGATGGCAAACCTTCTTCCTCTTTCATTCTTTCTAACTCAGCTGAGGTAATATAAGAGAATTGTTTAGAATCTGCAATAATAGGTTCTTGGATAGGTTTAGTTACAAGCTCGAATCTTCGTTTTTTCTCACTAAATGTCAATTGCTCAGGGTCATCTACAAATGGAATGGCAACCTGAAAAATCAAGATTTCATATTTTATTTTTTTTTAATGTAATTTTTGTTAAAAAGATTTTCATGAGCACAAAATAACAACCTATAGCTTTTTTAATATTTGCAGGGGAAAAATTGCTGCAAATATATGATATAGCATATAAAACAACTTGATTGGAAGACCAAATTTTGCTAAATTAAACTTTAAGTAAAAATCAGAAGACACATACTCAATATAAATTAATATACAAATATATTCTTAAACCTGAATTTATTTACATGCACACTGATACATATATAGTCTATTCGATCATTATAATTTATTTACAGTAATTCAAAAATTGGAATATATTAAAAATCTTTCAAATATGAAATAACACATGAGTACTACAAGTATCTAATAGAAAATACTACTAATATTAAATATAAATTAAACATTGATATCAAAAATAAATTGTTAAGAGAAGCATAACAAATTGATTTTTCAACTAACTTTTGATATTTTTGGCATAACAGGTTTTGCACCAGGAAGTTTAGCTCTTTGAATGGGATCAACCATTGATTCATCAGTACTTGAAGTAAGTGTGGTATCAGGAGAGTTGTAATGAATGGGAGATGGCATTTCCTGTCCCTAAAAGATCATTAAAGGTAATTAAGATGCTAAATTCATTGAGGAAATTTTTAATTGATAGGTTAAGGCATTTAAACATACAAAACTTTCTTTTCTGATCTACATCATTTTATTGAAAAACATTAACGTTGAAATACTTAAGTTTAAAAGAAAACTCTTAAAATTAGCATAAAAACAAATAAGAGTTAAAAACAAAATTGTAATGATATTTTAAATTTAGACTTTTTGATTTATAACCGCAATAAGAAATTAAGAATAGAATTTGCATCAATAATAAATTTGCAAGGCTAAAAGAGAGCTCAGCATAAATTTTTTTTGTGTTTAATTGTGTATTACTTATTTTCATGTTAGTTTTAAAAATTTGAACAGGTAACTAAGCGTTAATTCACATCTAAAAATTTGGTATATTTCGTATCTTAAGTTTAAGTCCTACTGTTTCTTTTCTTTTTTTTTTTCAACCATTAAACTGAATTTTTGCTTCCATAAAATAGATTTTTTTTATAGAATCATAGGCAGGAGGGATTTTCAACATGCATGAAAATCTGCAAATTACAGATTCATTTTCATATACTCATAGTTATAACTCTAAATTTAAATTTTTGTACAATAAATTTATAATTTTAGATAACAGTTTTAGCAGCATATTTATAATTTTTAACTTTGATTCCAGTACTAGAGGGAATGGTTTGCGACTAAATATGACTTTGCATACAAGGAGGAGCATGGTAATTTGCAGATTTGAAAATGAAATAAAAAAATAATGAACCCTAAGAAACTTTTTTATTTTTCTCATATTAGACTATAATGGAAATTTCTAATTACATGGTTTTAAACAATGTATCTGGCAAATAATTGCCTTCACAATCTACACATGCAGTCGTTTTCTAAAATTCTCATGTATTCTTTTAAGCATGTCTACTGGTATTCTTGCAATTTCAGCCTCAATCTTGTTCTGTAGGTCTTCCAGGGTGTTGGGATAGTTACAATACACTTTCGATTTCAGGTACCCCCCCCCCCCTCAAAAAAATCACATGGAGTTAAGACTGGTAAGCATGCAGGCCAGTTGAGATTCCCCATCCGAGAGATAAACCTTTCAAGAAACATCTGCCAAAAAAAATTATGGTATGGTTATGCTTGAGTTTTTGCAATGGCACCATCTTTTTGAAACCAAGTATCCTATAATTGCACAGGCTTTAAAAGCTGGCTGGTAAAACTCTTGCAACATAATTAAGTAACAATCCAAATTCACAGTTACAGCAAAGATTTTCTTGAAAAAAGTAGGGATCAATGATGAATACCAGTGATATGGTACATGAGTCTCTTGTGAATTTTCTTGGGATTCATTTTATTCCATTTGTTTACACATCCACTGAGGTGAAAATGTGTTTCATCAGAAAAGAATAAATTTGCATCTTGGGGTATGGTTGTAAGTATAACTTCACTTGTTTTTGATGTTTGATAAGATGCTTTTAGTGTTACTCAAATTAACAATTGCTGGGCCAAATATATTTTTATGGCCGAAAATTAATTCATTATGAATAGATCTGTGGATAGAACATCTTGAAATATTGAGAGCAAATGCTTATTTGTGAGTTGAGTGTTTTGAAGATTGAGGTATATTGCTGCTCCAACTCACTCAACATTTTGCGGTGTTGCAACACTTCTCTCTTGTGCTCTGAATGCCTTTACCCAATTTACTATTCACTGTCGTTGAGGAACACATCTGCTCAGGAAGAACAACAAATCGCACAAGAAAAGCATGTTGCAATGCAATGATTGTGTGGGAATTTGACAAATACACTTCATCACAAAATGAGCACTCCAATGAGCAATGTGTCCACTGCATTATGGCAGATGAATAAAAATTTCACATTGGTCACTATAATCAACCACCATCTCCTCTCTCTAACCAATATTGCCACCAAAGCATGGATTCTAGAAAAACAATTTACCATGCTCCACCTTATAGATGAAAGTTAATTTGATCAGAAGTTAAAATAGATTTTAACTAAACTATAAACTATTGATCACTAACCATTCGACAACCATTAGAACTTTGTTTTATGTAAACTAGGAGATTTCTATATAAATTAAATACCTATTTTTTTGACATTTTTCTGAGTAACAAGGATATTTATCAGAGAACAAAATATACATACATTAATGATAATAATCAGTATCAATATAGACTAAATACTTAAAACTATTGATTACTGTTAAATAAAGCAAAAACTTTATAATGATTTTTTATATTTATTCTACATATAATGAAGAAGACACCAGAGAAAGATGATAACTTTAAGAAATATTGTATATTACAAGAAATTCTAAAATAAATATTGTATATTAAGAGAATATAGTTATAATATTGTTTTCTTTACAAGCATGATAACTCCTTACAGGCCTTGGCTGCTTCAACTGCACACATTTTTAATGTTTTTTAATATTTGGCAACTCCTTCCTAATTCTTAACATTCACAGCATTGAAGTCTTTTACAGTGTCATTCAACCATCTAGTTGGAAATAACTATTCCTCCGGCTTGCGATCCCACTGGATTTTTGAAAGCGACAATTTTAATTGCAATGTTATTTGGGTTTCGCCAGAATTGGTAAATTATTTTATAGTATTAGGATGATCTGTATTATCTGTTGTAGCCCATAAAATCTGTATAACTCAAAGTTATATCTAGTTTACCAATATCCTCTCTCGCATTGTGCCTAAGATAGCTCTAAAGAATTTTCTTTCAAACATATTTAAAATATATTGAGTACCTAGTTCACTTGAATAGAGAAAAACAGAGGGAAAGATGTTTTATAAATTCTTAATTTAGTTTTTTGACTACTGAAGTTTAATCTAAGCTGTTTCTTTAGTCCAAAGAAACATTTATCAGTTATTTATATTTTTGTTTCAAAGGTAAGTACATAGACAGGCACAGTTATTTGCAGGTAAGAGTGGGGACTCCATAAATTTAGTTTTATTGGCATGTTTTGGTAACTAAAATATGTTAAAATCTACAAACCACAGATCTCAAAAAGCAAGCTTATTACTTACAAACTCACAAAAAAGAATATAAAAATAATTCAATTATACCAATTATGTTATTGATAGGAAAATCTACACTATAACCTAAAACTCAGACAAATACAATTTATAACAATAAAATAACGATAGTTCATTTTCACATGAACTGAAATTGGACATATATATACTTATTAAAGAAATTCACAAACTTTAATTATAAAACTTTTTTAATAAGTCTTAATTAAATCAATATAATAAAGTTTTAGAAAATTTAGCTTAAAATTATTTTTATAACTGAATAAATTTTCCTATTGATAAAATAAATGTCAAACAAAAAGAACCAGAATGTTAGATTACAATTATTTTGAAACAAAATGCACTCTGTTATTGATATATAAATTTTACTTATTGGTACACTAACAAAAACAAACATAATTCTTTCTGATAATTGAAAAAAATAATCTCACCACAGTTTCCTTTGAATTGTTCCTCTGATGAACAGGGGTACTATACAGAATTTGATCTCTATTGATTCGAAATGGTTCAGCATTTGTAACTCTAGATTCCTGTAATTATAAGAAGAATTTAAAAGTTAACTCCTCATAATTTCTTGTTCTAATTTAAATAAAAAGTTTTAAATCTTACTTTATTATAAACAGGTTCAGAATTCACACAGTTATTGTATGCTTCATATAATTGATTTTCTACTTTGTCCTCCAAATAATCTTCCTTTCCTCTATGTTGTTCCTATAAAAAATTTTATACCCTTATTTTATAATAGTTGAATGATGGATTTTTATGTTCTGAACAATTACATTTTTAGCTATTTATACTATAAAACTTTATATTTACTTCATTAATCTTTAAAATGAAATATAGATAAAATAAGACTCACTAATTTTTCTAAATCTTCTTTTTCCCATAAAGCTGTTTCTCTTAAAACCTCATGTTCCTAAGCACATTAAAAAACAAATCAATATTTTGAGAATTCAAAATGCACAGTATTAATAAAAGCACAATTAAAACTCAATTCTGAGAATGAAACTTACTTTAAGATAGTTTATAACACATTGTCAGGTATCATATTTCTTGTTATAAATTAAATAAATATACTGTCAGAATTTATATAAAATATTAAAATTAGATGATTAATTGTATAATATACAAAATATAATAGTGGTTTAAAATAATGATAAAAAATTAACTTCACAACTATAAAACAACATTTGCCTTTGAAAAAATTGAAATAGCTTATTGATTAAGATTCAAAAAATTCCACACAAAAAAAGAAAAGGAAGCAATTGCTATTTTAAATTAGTACAACGAAACATACATGGCAAGAAAGCAAGTAGTCAAGCTGGCATAAATTCTCCCATAACTTTGATTTTGTGCTATAACTTTTTGTGACAACAATGATTTTTGCATAACAAATAGACATTTAATGAAATCTGTATTCAAACGCAGCCAACGGCACTTGAGGTGAGGATTCTGAATTATATGTTAATAAATTTGATTTAGTCTGTTTTCTCATATCCCAAGCTTTCACTACCCATCCAGAAGTTAAAAAAATGGAAACCTGGACATTATGCACTTGAACACGGAATTCAATAACTTCAAAGCATGATGTCAACTGGCATTTCATTATATATATAGATTATTTGCTGTCATTATAAACTATCGTTTCATTTTAGTTCATAGATGAAATAATTTCTAATATTACTCTCAAATATTTACACAGCATTTCTATATTTAATTATATTTCACATTTAACTACAAACTTTTAATATCTTCAACATTAATTTTATTCTTTTTTATTGCACATGCACTTTCATTTTTGCTTCTGACTCATTCATAAAAAGTGACTGAAGATACTTCTTTTGAAGAAGTACCTTCTGAAGATTGCTTCTATTGGTACCCCTGTGGTAGTTTGTGTCACTTTTAAAGCTCTCTCTCTTCTGGCACTCTAATCTATGCTTATTCAGTTAGAACAGCAGTGGACAACAAGAAATATAATTGCGTTGTATCAGCACTAAATTGAGACGTTTTAAGCTTAATCACAGATATTATTCAACAGCCACCTGCTGCTATTAATAAATGAATAATTTCAAATTATGCTCTTTTCAAAACCACTTGTTTAAAAATGCTTTTAAGACTTAGATATTGGAGATTTGAAATTTTCACATTCATTATGCTCTATGCCGAATCTTGCCATTAATTCTATTAGTTTAGAAATTTAATGATCACTTTTTTTTTTTTTTTTTTTTTTTTTAATGCAAAGTGTCAGGTGTTTAACAAAAAATCTTAACATAGTACAAAAGAAAATGTATTGAGTCTCATCTCACAAACTCTTAATCTTAAGCCCCACATTGATGTTATAGGCCCATAGGTTCTCACAAAAACCATATTTTGGACACTGGACAAGCTTTTAGAAGCTAAAAAGAATTTGATTATGTACAAAACCAACTTATTGACCTTCAGACAGAATGTGGGTAAGTCTAAAGCATATGACATGTAAATCAAACAGTACATAATGAATATTTGATGATTAAAAAAATTAAATGCTATCACAATTCCAGACTAACATCCTCTTTCATATTCATGACCCTGTCTAGTTTAATTTTTAAGTGAAAAATTTTCATAAAAAACACTCATATACACATACTATAAAACCTTTAAAAACTCTCCTTGACAAATGCGATATAGAAAAAGGGAAAAACATAACATCCAGCTATTTCACCTCAATAAACTTAAGATTTTCTATTATAAAGAATATGATCCAACCACTGATGCCTGAAAATCCCTCACGCAAACTTAATTTAAAATGCAGTTTATAAGTAAGTAGTAGAAAATAAATCATTCACATAAATCTCCCATTTACTTTTTTAACTACAATGGGAAAACATTCCGAACAATATAAGCATGCATAAGCAATTAAAAAAAATCTTATATTTACTAAAATATGCAAATCACATTTGATAACATATATCATTAATGTTTTTCAATTTTTTAGTTATGCAGCAGTAACAACATGAAATGATGCACTATCTTTCTTTCTATTCTCAAATTTATTTAGATTTGATTACATACAACAGAAAGATTATTTTAATTGGATGTAATCTTTTTACTCTAATGATTGTCATAAAAATAAGAAATTCCTTTTTTCAATAGGAGACACTAAGCAAAATTACTGCCAAACTTCCATTTACCTGTCGATAAACATTTGTCATCTCATCATCTTTGTCTATAGAGGATGATGAATGTGAGCTTTTAATGGTCGCTGATTGTTCATAATTTTCTGCATTCACTGATTGATTAAATCCATCACAAATAATCAGGCGAACTGTATCACAAGCAGTTCGTAATGCAGTTATCGCTTCTTGATATGTTGCACCAAGTAGAGAGGTATCATTCACCTGTTAAAAAAATTAGATAACAATCAATTGAAAAATAAAAATTTTGATATTTTTATGAATTCATTTAATTTTAGAAGAAAATAAATCAAATATAATATTATAATTTTTAAAACCCTGTGGCATTATCACACAAATTAAAACAATTATTTTTATAGGTAAGTACATTTCTGAATAATCGATATAAAATTAAAATCTTAATTATTTTATCCTAAAATCCTTAGTCAGAATATTGGGATGAAAGAAATCAGAAAACGAGAAATGAAATATTTGAAGCTTTCGATTTTCACGGGATATTAGAAGACAGTTGATTTTCTCTAAAATATAGGTACTCAAGGTTTGTTGGTTTTAATCCACACACACAAATGAAAGTCTTAAATAATTTCAATGTATGTTCTTTTGATAATATATAATTTACTAGCATTTGTTTTAAAAATTATTCATTCATATATTAATATAATATATTATTCATAAATATAACAAAATATTTATGAGTAATTAATCAGGTAAATATGAATTATTTTTCAAAACTATATCTAAATGCAGGCAATAATATAAACTTTCATGTAGTTAATTTGAACTTTAGCTTGACACAGTTATTTGTTTTTATAAATGAAAATAATCATACTTCTACTATGCGCATTCCTGGTTGTAATCTTCCATCTAAACCAGCCGCTCCTTCAGAATTTACCTTTAAAAAAATATAATTATCAAAGATAATAAACACATACACAGAAACAGTACAGTAAGTTAATTTGAACATATATTCTTATAAGGAATAATTAATCACAAACATATTCTCAATCACGTAAAATAAAAAATTTCTGATTTCTCAAATTAAGGAAAAGTAAGATTATGTACAGTGCATTTGTATAGATTGTTAATTTGCTAGAACAAAAAATATTTCTTTTGTTTGTCCATTCATAAAGGCAAAAATGAACTCAATTTGTAAAATATTTCTGAATGTTGTTTCAAAAGACAAACAAAATATATCTGAGTTAAAAATTTTATACAGTTTCCAAAATTTGCAAAAGTGTTTATTACTAATACTATATTAATACTAATTATAATAACTAATACTTTACAGATTTAAGAAACTGAATAAAATTTTGAACACAAAGATACTTACTTTTAAAAGAAAATTGTTAGTTGAAAATAGAAAAAAATGGTGAAAATAATAGATCAACAAAATTAATTAAATGAAGGTGATAATAAAAATAAAGCAATAATATTTCACAATTCAAATATTTTATAAATTAAACTTTCAAAAGAAAGAAAAATATACCCACAATAAATAAGCTCATACAATTACTAAATATATTTAAATAAAAAATGTGAATTTACTTTTTAATATTTTTTCTACTCCTAAAATTTTTATTAAGTACTTGATTCAATGAAATAAGATATTCTAAATTATGAACATTTATATTGACTCAGAAATAAGTAACATTGGTAAATCTAAATTTACTTGGAACTTTTAACAGCATGCAATTCAAGATAGAATTTTTGAATAAGTTATTAAGTAATCTTTCATTCCCTCACAAAAATAAGAGTGGATTACAGCTATTTAATCATAGAATTTCTAAACATCTCAGTGATTTGTGTTTGAGCAAAAAAATTATAAGAAAAAAATATTGAGAATTGATTAGTATAACAACTTTTATCTCATTTTAGTTTCAGTATATTATATAGATGCAGAATTTTCAAATAATTACCCAAGAAATAAATATGCCCTCATCTTCTTTGTCTCGAATATTCCCACTTTCTCCTCCAACACCTCCTTTGATACCCATTCCAAGCTTTTCAGTTGGATGCTTTCGAATCACTATTTCCTGGGAATAAAATAGACATAAAGTCACATTTAAATTTTACATAATTTCTTGGGATAACATCTAAGTCATATAACACTGCCATTTTTAGAAGTTTGAAATATCATCGTAAAACAGACTTACAATTAAGTATTTAAAAATATTCTAAGAAAGTTAAGATAAGTGATCAGCTATTATGCGATCTCACAAGACAATGTTTCAGTTTTAAAAGATACAGATAAATTGTGAAACGGTTGTTAATAGCTGTAAATGTTATCAAAATTTAAGAATATTGAATAATTTGATACATTCTACATAAATCTTTCAGGAATTAGTTTCTAGTCAATTGAATAAGTTATAACTTTATGTGACACTGAAAAGGCATAAAGCAATGAATCATATTTAAAACAAATCATTTCTCCTGTTAAAAAATATAACTCTATATTATAGATACATTATAATTAGAGAATAAGCTTATTTAAAAATCTGACCTTTTGTTTTTAAGCACTTCAAAATTGTAAAATTCAAAATGTAAAAATTTCAATTTATATAGCATAATATATGCATAATTTTTAAGAGTTTTTTTTTTTTTTAAATAAGATAGTTCACATGAAAATAGCAAATAAAAATAAAATATTAGGTTGGGGAAAAAGAAATCCATTATTTTTACGTGAACTTTTTGCAACTTCTTTCAGATTCACTTTGTAAAAAGGTTTAAAACAGTTTTCATGCAGATTTTTAGGTCATGTGCGAAGCTACGACTGCTGACAAGTTTGACAATTTTTGATATTATGTATACATTCTCGACGATGTTGTATCCATGCGAGGTGCATCTTTAGCATCCAAATACCCAATCAGAATCGACGGAACCAAAATTGTGCGCAACTGGTTGTTACAGTCATATATAGGACGATAAACACCTTTCACAATTTTAGCCACCTGGTTAGCATTTTGGCCATCATAAAAGGAAAACTAAAATGTATCGAATTTTCTGTTTGTTGTCTTCTATTTTTAAAACCTTGTACTCATAACTGAATTAAAAACAAAAAACTGCAAGAGAATAGTTTAGTGTCAAATGTCACCTTTCCGACGAGCATAAATTTGAAATTGTTTGATAGATACCTTACGAGACAGCGATCACTACAAACGTCTACCGAAAAAATAATGGATAACTTTTTCCCCAACCTAATATATTTAAAAAAAGTAGAATTTAGTCTTAATATCAGTTATTGATTATAAAGTAATGTCAACTATAATTTGAAACATATCAAAGAAATAAGATTGATAAATTAAAAAATAATTAATAAATAATTTTAATAAAAAATAAATGACTATAATCTTTTTATAATAAATTTTGCTCATGAAAAATGCATTAAAATCAAAATACAACAGATTACAGGAACTAATAAATAACATTTTTTATATCTTTGGAAATTTAGCTTATTTTTTAAATACAAATTAATGATTTAATGAATAGATAAATCATATTTCAATATAGAAAGGATGGGTTAGTGGCAAGGAAGAGTATGATAAAGATTTTCCAACTTAACAGTAGAAATTTGTTAAAAGAGATGAAAAATGTACTTACAATTGAAAGAAGTGGCTGTGCAAGGTAAAGTAGTGAAGCATGCACCATCACCTTTTCAATTAAGACAATATGTAACAAGTGACAGTGCAAATATATCCTTTTAAAAAACAAATTTTAATATGAAAGTTTCATAGGGTAAAAACTTTTCATGCAAGGAAAATTATTCTTCTTTAAAAGATTTTGCCATAAATTGAAATATTATACCTCACTGTCATTTTATAAGATCATGTTGAAATTTATTGGCTAATGGTAATACACAAGTATTTCTCAAAATGCGCAATTTTCTTACCAAGCGAACACAATAATGAAATTTAAAAGGTCACTAAACATCATAAATGCAAAATCCTTGGAATTATCAAGTTTGTGCTTATTGCTATATTTAAATTTATTTGATACATAGCATCTTTAATATAATTGATTTTTTGTAGAAAATACGTACTGCAATGCAAAAAGAACCAAATCTCCAATTTATTTTCTCACTCTCTGAAGATTATTTATTAATTATTATTATTTAAATTTGGTATTTATACAAATTTAAGCAATAAACTGATAATATAGCAAACTTAAATTTAAAATTTTCCATGTCAGATTAATAATTTCTTTGAAAGAATGTAACAGAAAAAGTACAAAAATTATAATTTTATACTGTGCCAAAATATATAAAAAAAATTTAAGAACAAAGTTAATAACTAATCTAAAAATGTTAATTTTATAATACTTCAAATTATTTCTTTTGAATTTGAATTTTTATTTTAATTTTACTGATTTTGTTAGCGTACAAAAAAAACTGACCTAACAGAATTTTCACTATCTGTAAAAATATTTTGCAGTGCATACAAATTTAAAGAGAAATTTAAGGGTATCCAAATGTTACTTTTGCCAATAAAATATAAATAAAAAACAGTGAGAAATTCCAATTTCTAAGAAAAATAATACTAAGTAGAAATTAAATTAGATTTCTTCAATTACACGCAATAAACTAATTAAATTCATAAAATTAAATCTTAAAGAGGAATCCAAAACTCTTTGTTTCAAGGATTGTTTCTCAAGTCCATATCTTTATTATTCCATTAAAAATGAGATGAGATCAATTTTATTTATGGTTTGCATAAAAGAAATTTCATTGTAAGTGAAGAATTATGCAAGCCAGGAGATAAGGATAGGTCTTATTTTTAGATTTTAAAGATAAAATCTTTGCATAGCTTTAAACAAACAAATAATTTAAACATTAAAATAAAAATTTTAATTTGTTTATGAATTTTTATTTTTTTTATTTTATCAGTAAAAGTAAACATGCCATTAGCAGACTGCAAAGTCCAATTTTTTTAATTGAGAAATTACTAATAACAATTTTTAATTAATTGTAAACCAGACATATTTCTTTTTAGTGTATTATTCATAATAATGAAGCTAATATGAACACCAAAAATATTTTCATTAATAATAAAAATAGTTTTCTGGGATGAGAAAACAATATTCAATCAAAAATGCATAGCTCATTGAATAATGGAGTGTTTCACAAAATGATAAATACTCCCCAGCTAGTTAATATATTTAACTATAAATTTAGATAATGCAATAAAACATTAAGTAAAAATTTTATTAAATGACAAACTCTTTTTAGATTTTTTGCATTTACTTTTTCAGTGTAAAATAGTTTTAAATTGTACAAGACATTTTGGTAAAATATAGTTTTAAGATATAACTACTTCATTCAAAAACATGATTTAAGTAATATTACTATCTTAAAATTTGAAATAACTATAACCTGTATAGCAGCAATGTAAATAACATCTTTTAAAGTATTGCAAATTTTCAGAGTCCTTAAAAGTTTATTACTTGTAAACAAAATGTTAGGATTTCTCATTTCATTGTAAATTAATATAAATAGTAGTATAAATCACTAAACCTCATATTTGCATAAGTTATTTAGGAAACAAATAATTTTCATAACTAATATTTGTTCTTTATAAACAATCAACTATATCTCATAGTTTTATGGACTGTTAGTAATACTGAACATTTGAAACTATTAGGATTATAAAATAGAATGAATTATTTAGAAATTCTTACAAGTTGTGTCTGTTAAACTTGTATTTTTAAAAATTAATAAAATATTTTGCACCATTTACCAAAATTTGTGCATTCTGATCTTTGAAATACACGATAATAACACTCATATTGTTCCCAACACTAAACTGCTGATATTTTAATAAAATAATATTTAACAATATGTAAATAAATATTAAATTATACTTTCTCTTTCATTGTATTAAATACACCCTACAATTATCATATAATTCATTGTTATAAAGTTTCAACTTTTTGTCGGTAAGAATTTTCATGAAATATGAATTTTAATTACAGAAGAAATTTGAGTTTATGAGAACATTTAATTGAGTGGAAGGCAGCAGTAAAAGAAGACTCAACTTTAGAATATGTAATTATCTAACTATTAGTTGGAAAAACAATAAGTTTATACTTTTCTTTAGAATTCTCCTTATTAACATCGAACTTTCATTTCCAGTTTTTTCAGCACATATCATTATCACTAACTTTTAAATAATATCTTAATTTTTGATAGCAAATAAAAACATGAATCATTATAGATATGAGTAATGGGGTAAATTTATATATTCATGATCGATTAAATAAATTGTTGATCTGATTAATAATCTGTTCTGTATTGATTACTTAACAAATAATTTTTATGTCAATATACTGAACACAAAATTCGTATGCATTATTGAAGAAAACATTTCAATTTCAGATAATTCTTATACATTAGCAAAAATCTTGAATTTAACTGTACACATAAATAAAATAATTCATTCAATTTAAATTTTTTAAAAATTATTAATATACAAATAATGTAAAATAATTTTGCAATCATAATCTTCATTAATATTTTTTAAATGTAAAATAAAATAGCTTTGTGTGCTTTTTGTTCTTCAAAATTTTGTATATTTTTGTGGGCGTTTATGTTTTAGTATGTACTTCAGTATTAGCTTAATATACAAAAACTGAAGATTTTTTTTTTTTTAAAAAAGATTAAGCAAAATTATTTATTTCGGTATTGATAAATAACTTAGAGAAATTTTCTATGTCCTTAAAAGGGATGCTTTGTGAAAAAAAAATCCAATTAATGTCCATATGTAACTGAATTAGTGAATTCTTATAAAGTTTTGAGAAAATTTTTATGTTTGATCAATGCAAATTGCATTTTGCCAGAATATAAATCATTACTAAAAAAACATCTTAGTTGCCAACATTTTGTTTTAGGATTAAGAAAGTACATTTTTATTTTTCAACAGTAACTATCACAATAAATTAAAACGTGCAATATTACCGTGACTATTAAAAATACAATTTAGTCTTAGAATGGATAACCAGATAAAAACCAATACTTTTTAAATATTTCTCATAAATTTTAAAGCCCTGCTTCTTTTTCGCAATTAAAATTGATTGTCTATAAAAAATATTCATTATATATCTGAACAAACATGAACAGAAATAATAAATTTTTAAGAAAAATTTTAAATATTTCAAAAAAATGAAAAATAGATGTTTCGTAAAATATTTTGAGACAAATTATTAGAAAAAATTGCAAATGCTCTTCATTCCAATAGTGAAAGATTAAGGTGAGAAAAGGAACAAAGCAAGAAAAAGAATTTGGCATAAAGGAGCATATTATATACATACATACAGGATCAAACATCAATGTAAAACTTAAAAATAAGCATGCATAAACACACAAATAGCATTTTATTCTCAGATGCACATTAATGTATTTGGTATTTTTTTAAAATAAATTTCTTAAAAATTGCATTGAAAATAAAATTGCATTTTTATTTGATATGCAATGAATTTTTATGCACTCTTAAATGCTCTCATGCAAAATGTAAAAACATAAATAAATGACCTGTAATTAAACACAGTTGGTAAAGAAAAATAGGCACAGCAAGCAAATTAATAACTAACAGAACTAAAATATACATAAATCAAAAGAGTACTACTTAATAAAACACAAAAATGTTAACATGAACATCTATAAATGAAATGCTATAATGTATCAGAAAATCTTTTTAGACACATTACAAATCAATCATGAAAAATTATTAAAAAAAATACAATTATTAAGGATTACATTACATTAACACTTATTTCTTTATACAAAATAAAAAACTGTCCAATATTATAAACAAAAGCATAAACATTGACAACTCTACATTTCTACCTAACATTGACAGCTACATTTCTACTATTTTTAATATGGACTTTTCATATTCTCCATAAGGATTATAACTATTCATACAGTAAAATATAATTCATGCACTACACAAAAATTCTTTCATGCAGTAAATTCATTCCAATGCAAACATCGAAGAAATACAGCAACAACTTGATGAAAATTGAAAATTCAAACATGCTTGAGAAACACAATGAAAAATTATCGTACTTACATAATAAATAGCATGGGCAGAAAAAGAGGTAAGCTTTACCATTCAATAAAATTTTAGTAAGGAATTTCAAATATCATAATAATTAACTTGTCATTTAAAATGCGTTGAAAAAAATTTACAAATATGAATTTTATTTTATAAATTTATATAAAAATAATTTTTTTATAAGTTTTCGTAGCATATATTTCATCCTTATAAAAATGGAGTACATGTTTAGAAATTTTTAAATGTAAAATGAATATGGAAATTATTTTATATTTAAAAATATAAAATTAATATAAAAATTTACAATCACAAGTTAAGGTGACTACTTTCATTTAAGAAAATATCCTTTACGTCAAATAATTTGAATTTCAAGCTTTTCAAGGAATTTTTATGCATCTTTTACCATAAATATTCTTAAAATCATTATATTATGTAGGAATTTTTCCTTAAGTTAATTACTGTTCTATTTTCATTTTAATTTAAAAAGTGCATGAGTTACCTACAGTTATATAAAAAAAAATGTATTTTCACTAACATCAAAATCATTAAATACCTTTATTTAAATTTGTACAATTATGAAATTTTACAAAAAATAAATCATTCATGAATTCGCAATCGATGAAAAATGAGTAAAATTCTTTTGACGCAATTATTTAAATATATTATTGTTTATTTTACAATCATCTATTAAAGATTTCAATCATGTGATTTGATAAAATAAATCTAAATTTAAACTATGTCAATTAAATTTTACAAAAACGAAAAATCAAATTGTCTTTTTGTAAAAAAAATTTGCAACTTAATAGCACGGTATAAATAAAATGCTGTGCTATTAGTTGCAAATTTTATTCTAGAAATGAGCCAGTAGTTTGTAGTCTTTCTGGATACAGATAAATAATATCTTTGTTATAGAAAAGAATGAAAGATAATAAGAGTAAAATAAATAATAAAAAGTATTACTTTCACTCAAAATTCTAATATTTCTTTTCTATAACGCGATGTGGAAAAAAAGACAAGATAAATCATTAACAAAGAAGCAAGTAAGAGTACCAGACAATCTTTATTTGTCATAAAAAGTCACAGAGAACTATAAACATTCATATGAAATACATAAGGGCTGATGAAGTATTTACAAATGATATAGTACCAAGTATGATTTCAATAATAAAAATGGTATACAAGATCTTAATTTTGTTCCTGTTTTGTGCTCAAATAATGATCCTTATAATTTATATTAGTTAATAGTTCATAAAAATTATGCAGAAATAAAAATTGATATATGAGGTGTACAAATATTTGGACCCAAGCATTTGAGATAAACTTGATGGTAAGATTGTGATTTAAATTATAATAATATTAATTTAATGATATAAGAAGGGGGAAGAGCCACCATAATGATAGATGATAAAAGGGTTTTTCACACATTTACCACATGCATATCAAAAAAGTGTTTATTACCCAATGTTTTTCCTTTTCACAATGATTAAAACTAAGTATAGATATATATCAGATAAGCAAATACATACATTAATAAATATAATCCAACAGTAATTTTGTATACCTTTTTATTAATATAATAAATGTAGCTCTGATCAGCTAAAAATTTTACAGAATTTATGATATTATTTTATAATGACAAACTTTAAACGATCTTTAACTATTTTCAGTAAAAATAGCAAAGAATAATCTCTGAATTATTTAATTGTCATCAAAACACAATAATTAATGCATGATTATAATCTTGATAAAAGGAATATTTATGGCATAAATCATGTAAGTAATTAGAGAGAAAAACTGAATCATACAAGACATACTAAATACTCATATGTACTAAAAATAATATTCATATGTACTTCAAAGAATAATGTCATAAATAACCAAAACAGAAGAGAAAAAATGTCTTTTTTAATTTAAATGGTCAAATTGAAATTTTTAATATGATTTTGTTGTTGCAAGAAAAGGATTAAAAATTAAAAACTAACTTAATTACAATGACTACATCAAACTTATTAAATAATTATTTCAAATACACAAAAAAACATTTAATTTAAATAGTGAACAAAGGAAATCAACATAAAAATGAAAAAATATTTGGGTAATAAACACTTTTTAAAAAAAATTTCAATTAAATATAGCAAAAGAAAAATGAACAAAAACAGGTAATTATTTGAAGAAAATTTTAAAACCATCAGTATTGCAAAATATATCTATTATTTAATACTTAGAATAACAACTTTATACAGCAAAACTATAATAATCCTAACAGAGCAGACTTTAAATTTAGTGTAATTCTTAAAAATTTTAATGCAACAATTTTATTCAAAATCTTTTTTGTACTTCAAATGAATGAAGCTTTTTTTGTAAATACTTAACAACTGACACTCACAAAAATGTTTCTTAAAATCTTGATAATAAGTTATACTAAGTAATTTTTCCAAAATTCACTTCGGCACAAAATTTGCAAAAATAAAATATGAAAGACTCAATTTCAAATTAAACATAAGAAATGATGACAAAATAATTAGAAAGCATGCATTATAAGAAAAAAACCTTTCAAAAAGTTCTCATTACCTCCAGTAACTTTGGTAAAAGTGTGAAATCTTACAGCATCCCCAACTGTTAAAGACGGGAGGGGCCTTAGAGAAGAATATCATATTATTTGGCGATATTTTTTTGTCTAGGGGTACTGTACGATGCACTCTAACCAATAATCACAGCAATAATCTACAAGCATGTTTAAGGCACATAACAGTAAGCACTGCACCAACATACTGAACAACAAACATTTTCATAGGCTTTAACAAGTGAATATAACATTTATCTATTGCTAGATTACACTTTTCGTTGTAAAAAAGTAAAACGGCAGTGCTCATCTATAAGTTTACATAACTCACAATGAATAAAATATATATTTTCCACATATTCATCATATTAGTAACTATTAGAAACCTGAACACAAAATACAAATGTAAACAGTTGCAAATATATTAATTTCAACCATTTTGAATAAAAATTTGAAATACTAATTAAGATTTTAAAAATGTACAAATCCAAATAATTAAAATACATTTCAAATACTATTACACAGAATTAGGAATTTAAACCACTCAATTTTTTTTTTAATGATACAATACATACAAACTCCTTTTTTGTACATGTTTCAATTCACATTTCAACTACCACACAAGAAGTATTAAAAATCAAAATGTAAGCAGATATACTTTTAAAGCTATAAAAATTAAAATATGGATTAATATATAAAGAGTGATACTGAATAATGTGTGTGGAATTCATTCAGTCAAAGAAAGTATTCTGTACATACAGTCAAAGTTTCAGATATAGAATAATGAAGTTCTCATCTGAAAAAAGTATTTTTCACAAAGTGTAAAGTAGCAAAAATCAGTAGACAGTAGCACTTTCCGAACAAATTTATGACAGTTGTACTTTCCTTAGTCTTTCAATCTTTTAAAATTTACAATAAATTAATATACATGAATGTTAATATAAATTCTCTTATTTTATTTCTGTTTAGAAATGTTTGGATTTTTGCTTAATCAGCTATTTCACATCATATATGAATCCACATAGAAATTAATTATTGTATAGGCTTGTCATAAAACTATATTTTGTTCACAGATAAAATCATTTGCATAAAGATTAATTGATAAAGATTTTAATTTATAATAGTATTAAAATGGCATTTTAAAGTTAAAAATAGAATCACAGGTTTCTTTTTTCTGATATAAAATTACCCATAGTAAATTAAATCAAAATAAAAAAAAAATTCCCTTTTTTATGCCCTAATTTTCATGCACAATATCACTCGTAAATAAATAACTAATGATTAACGATAGAGAAAAAATAATGGCAAAATATATAAAAATAGTTATGAAATATTTTTTATTATTTTAATAATGTTAAAATCTGTTTATATGAAAAACGATGACCTATTTATTAATTTATTGGATAAAAATACTATAAAAGTTTTTACTATCAATTTCATATATGTTATACATCTGACAATAGCAATAAATAATTTTCTTTAGATTTCCTTTGATTCTAATATTAAGCATGACCATAGTGATATAAATTAAAAATCTGATTTAACTAATATAATATTTCAGACAAGACATCACACAATAATGGAAAAACTACATTGATATGCTTTGATAAAATGTTATAAAACATTAAATATTTTTGGGAAGATAACAATATAAGACTTTAATGGTCTAATGAATAAAGGAATGGATAAATATAGTTTAATGTCGTTAATCTTTTATTACTGAAGATTTCAAATATTGAAAACACTGAACTTTAATCTTCAAAATCTTAATAACATTATTTTAATACATGGATTTAAATACAAATATTTAATAATGTAATTAAAATTGAAAAATTATTGCAAATTACTTTAAAAGTTTTTGAATAACTTAAAAATTATATAAGTCACATGAATTGAAGACATGGCATAGAGTAATTCACAAGAAATTTATACAAGCAAATATTATAAATTTTCCCATTCAGAAATCATAACCCATAAGGAGAAAAAATGTGAATTTTAAATGAAATTAAGTTGAAACTAACAAAAGATAAATAAATCATTGCAAATTAGAAAGTTTTATTGTTTAGGTCAGATATGGGCTTGGTTTGATAAATGAATATATAAAATTTTATTTCATAATTAAAGTACTACTAATGTGTGTAATAAATAATTAACACAAGTTGAAAATTCATTAATTCAGTACAAATTAATCTTATTTTTACAACAGATAATATATTTATGATGAAATTAAAGCTTTAAAGAAAAAATTCTAGATAGTACTTTTTCAAGTCAATTCAATACAATATATTACAAATATCTGTGCTGATATGAAATTTTAAAATACATAATAGATGACAAATTATTTTAATATTAAATAGTTACAATAATACTGAATTTAGAATTAAAGGTACACTATAAGTACTGTGAGTGCAACTATGAAATATTGATCAATTGTGATTATAAATCTTCAAATATGAGTTATTTTTAAATAGTTGCAATTATAAAATTATTAAGTGATATACACTAATAAGATGTTGACGATTGGATTGATATAAATTTCTACCCATTTTAAGACTATAATTTTCTTTTCATTTTTGTACAATAGGGGGAAGTGATTCAAATATTTGACTCAAAAATTCCTGTTATCACAGATATGCACATATAAACTCATCTTGAAATTCTTGTATCGGGAAATACATTCCCTTCTGTTCTTCTATCAATCTATTGTTATAAACATTGGTTGCAGATTTTCAGTAGAAATTCAATTTGTGAAACTGAATCAACAGTTTTTATGAATATACAATGATAAATGTACAAAATGAATCGACTATATTTGGGTGGTAAAGTATATTAAGTTGATGCTAAATCCCAAATATTACGAATTTAGCAGAAAATATTTAAGAGGAAATAATGTATTAAATAAGTTATGACAGCATAATTCAGTTAATATAATCTCATTTTTTTCCCTTTGTGACTTAAGTAGATAATGCATTTATCTTTATATATAAAAAGAATTATATCCCAGTAATAATTTTATAAAATAAAGAAAATTACCACTTTTGAAAGCAGAAATTTTGCCACTTTCTTATTTTTAATAACTATATCTACAATACGCATAGCACATTTTGCCGATCCAGAATAATCAGACTTTTAACTGAATTCTTTGAGCAGAATATACAATTTTAATAATTTTAGCATCAATTTAGCATAATTTATAAATAATTTTGTACTGCTAAATATCACACTTCTAGCTTTATAAGATCTGAGCACTCAGATATGTCTGCTCAAGAACTTGAAATTCGAAACATATCAGCACTATACAACATTTATTATTTGACTCAGCCAGGCAATAATAAGCGTAATCAGGTACACACAGAATTAATGCAATTTTGAAAATGTTTTAGCAAATATTAAAATTTGAATGTTGGAAGAATTTTACTTTCAAAGATGAATTATTGACAATTATTAAAAATTAATTACGTAAATCAACTACTTTGCTATTTGTGTAAAATATTAACATCTAAGCAACAACAATATCCCCAATTTTCTCAATGAGTGACAATTTAGAACTGTATGAATGGGCATCTTATTTACTAATGTCCAAAATTTGAAGCGATGCAATAAATGTAACATTCTGTAAAAATAATGCATTCTTAAAATTCATTCTACGAGCAAGAACCATTAAAATATTTTAGGCTTATCATAAACATTTTAATAATGATACAGCAGAAAAATTATAAGTTGGAGAAGCATCAATTTAAGGAATGAAAGTAAATACTTTATTCTGTATATGCTTTCTATGTGTTTCTCAAAAGAAAAATTAAAATCTCCAATTTAATTACGTATTAAAAATGAATTTTTAATGTTTTCGAGAAAACTGCTAAAAGAAATTTGATAATTTGTAAAATTAATATGAAATATATATTTCTTCACCGTATTGTAGTAATTCAATATGGAACAACTTTTATAAACTACCTTACATCTTTTTATTTTTTATAATACAATTTGAAGAAATTTAAAACTTACATTTCTTCAAATGGTTAAAATTCATCATGATAAAAAAAAAATAGTATAGGAAACATAAATATAATTTAAATAATTCACATTACATTAAAATTTTAAATTAATGAAAATCTACAAGAATATGAAAAAAATAATACTGGATGTATGGAACTATTAAATACTGCTCTAAGAAAACAAGAGAATATTTACAAACGATTCAACTTTATACTTCTATTCACATTAAAGTTAATGCAGTCCGTTAATTACATAAAAGTAGTAGTTTCCACTTTCCAAAGGGGTTTCAAGTTAGTTTTAATAAAAATACATCAATCTGTATAAAATTAATCATAATGATGATAACAATGATAAATTTATTTCTACAATAATAAAAATATTAAAATAAATGGATTATATTACTGCAAAAATGCATTTTTTTGTGAATAGCACACAATTTCTTGGTTTCTAAAATATACAATAAAATTAAATAAAAATCAATTTTCTATAGAATTAAAAACATTTAAGATTTTCATAAATTGCAAACAGAAGTGAACAAATTTAACACATTGTTTAATTTTAAAAATAACATTTTACTGTTTAAGCTTTCCAAAACTTGCAAGTTAACTGCAATGATTTAATAATCACAATATTAAAACTTTTGAGAAATAAGAATCAACAATCAAGAAAATAATTAAATACATTTACTTTTCAATTCCTCTAACCAAATTACTGAAGTAGAATATTCAATTTTAATAGGGCTGTACGAGCACCATAATAAGGCACAGAATTTAAAAACAATACAGCAGTACATTTAACAGTTCTCTGTTCTAAACTAACAGATATTAAGCAAAGGTTTCCTACAAGAATCAGATAATATCGTATACTAACTACAGAAAAAACCCACATGATAAAACACAAACTAATAAAAGATATTATAGATATTTTCACTACATAAATATCACAGAAATATACAATATTTCCTAAAGAATGCAAATTCAATTATGAATATCTCCTGAGCATAATTTCCACTAACTGAGCAATTTAATAATAAATAAATTTCAATTACATTAAACGACTTAAATAATTAAGTTATGAAGATTGTAATATTAACAATCACCTTTTAAATTCATCCTTAGCTATGTTCACAATAGCAGTATGCAAAAACTAATTATATATACAATTTAAATAAATAAAACACCTCTCAGCTTACATCAAAGCACTTAAATATTTCTTTAAACACTCTTTTATTCAACACTGTACATACAAAAAATGTACAACACCTTAGTATCAATTGCTATGTGAGTATTTGCTAACATACAATCCATAACAATCAATGTCTTACAGTATAAATACAAAACTCTCATAAAGCTTTTAATTGTTTGTCAGCAATGAGAGAAATGAAATTCAAATAAATTTCTCATACAAATCATACATTTATGCAAACACTGAACTACAAATAATATGATCTTAATTTTTCTCTACCAATAAACTTAATATTATTTATATACAATTACATATAAATGGATCTACAAGAAAAGTTTTAATTTTTTATTAAAAAAATACACTTTTCTAATAATTTTATTGCTTGAAATACAATAAGCATCAACTATCCAAATAATTAAACAACAAGAAGTGTGGGTGAAACACTTCAAATATTTCTCCAAAGTAACAGGTTTCAAGAAAGTAACAAGCGACCACTGCTAAATTTACAATTCAAGAATTGTGAGCAGGAATTGTTTATCAAACAAAATTTGTTCCAAAGAAAGAGAAAGAAAAAATCAGTAAATAAATAAATTATCATGGAAAAAAAAGCTTTATGATTACAATATGTAACTGAAATGTGTAATCTAAATAGGAATTTTATGTTACAAATCACTTTCCCCTACGAGAAGTGGTGACCCTACCTGCCAACCTTGAGGCAATGGATCATGGCGGACGGTCAGCGTCATTTCAAATGTTGGGGCTAGGAGTGCCATTACTGCATCTTTATGAGAAGCTTCACAAATATCAGCACCATTAACCTGAACAGTAACAAATCATATTATTAATAGAGATGAAGAGGCAACATTACTAATTCTAATCCTTTCCTATCATTAAGAGGGAAATTTTGAGGAAAGGCTTTAAATAATAAACTTTCAGATATGTCATCTTAATTCTTTATAAGAATTAATATCATTATCATATCTTTTTACTTTATTTCAAATACTTTACTTAATATTATTTTGTAAAAGTAATAGTACCAAGAAAATTATAAAGCATTTCATTTACAATTTATAAATGTTTTATTTAAGTTTCTTTAATAATTATAAATTTTGGTGATTAATATCAATACTTTCTTAAATAATATTGAAACTAAATCATTGCCCCCCTCCCTTTTTTGATACTAGTGAAACTAAAAATAGGTTGAATATAAAATTGCATTATAATAGTTTTAAAAAATTTGCTTAAAATGTTATTCATATGATTTTAAAAAAATCATGTACATTTAACTCTCACATTCTTATAAATGTTTTTATCTGAGTTTTAAAACAAAATTTCTAATTAAAACTGTCATTAAATGTGTTTTTCTTACTTTTATTAAAAAGATGTAAAAATTAAAAATACTGTATTGTCTAAATAACAAGCATACCATATATAAAAAAAAGATAAATATTTTTTAATATCAAATCAACAAGCAAAATAAAAACATTTATATAGAGATCAATAAGTATGAAAGGCATATCAAAACAGAAATGTAAAATCAACTAATATTTCTACTCAAGTATTCTTTTCTGAATGCATGATTTTTTTAAATAAAGAAAAAAAAAAAAAAAAAAAAAAAACCAATTGTCCTTCATTTTCTTTTTAAATGGGGATAATATTTACATTAAATCAGACTTAAAAAAAGAAAAGGATTACAAATGAACAATATGCAAAAAGAAACATTTTAAAGCAAATTATAAACATGAAGAAATAAAAGTATGATGATACATAATTTTTAAAAACACACTATATGTTCTAAGATACAAAGGAAGTATCAATAAAATGGAAAAAGAAATTCAATATTTTTAAATCTACACTAATTTCTGGAATAGATGTAATGATTAATATTTCAAAGTTACATTTTTATAGTAATGCTACATTTGTACTACAGTAGAATTGGCTTGCTCATAAAAATATTTTATTACAGTTTTCAAAGTCTGCAGGCAGTGAACGGAAAAGCAGTAAAATACAAATCATAAATCCAGGATTTAAAGATATTAACCTTTTGGCTGCACATTTATTTAAATATTTTTTTGCATTTTAATAATAATGGAATAAAAAGCAAATTTTATTAATAACTTTGAAGAGTATGGTAGATACAAATTACTTTGAATTTAACAAGAATGAACATATTAAATATTGTCTTATTTTCAATATACTATCAGAACGTCATGCGCGACTTAGGCCAAATTAATGCACGCTGTTCTGAAACGTCGAATGCGTTCAAAAGGTTAATATTACATCCCTAGTTAAGAAGGTTGTACAGTATGAAAATGAATGGCCTCAGAGACTTGGCAATTGTAATCTAATTTATATCAGGATATAGGAATTCTTAATTTGAATAGAATATATATTTTGAAAATATTGCATAAAATACAATTTAAAAAAAAAAACTTATGTTAGTAAAATTAAACATTGTTGCATCCAACTTTTAATACTTCATTACTGGATTATATTTTAAAACAGACTTATTGAAATGAGTAAATACAAGTGGTTTCATAAATGGAAGTATTTCCAACATTGCATCACAATAATTTACTTTTCAGTTGTTTTCAATTTAGACATTTTTCTAGATATAATAAGATATTAATAAAATGTCATGCTGCATCAATGTTTACACTGTACAATTTAAAACCTTTTAAAGCCATTTTCCTTAAACGAGGTATTTACACTGGTGAACTTTTTCTAGCAACCTATTATAACTTTATATATATATTTTTAAACATTAATAAATATGTAATGATAATCTCAATTTTTTGTGACAGAGATATCAGCAAACATATTAAAATATTCTTAAGTTCATTAACTAACACTTATAAACTTTAAATGTTAATTTATTAAATCATTAATTTCAAAAAATGCTATTAACCAAAAATAAATATTACTGTCAGACATAAATTTATGAACCAGTTATTTGTAATAATTTATGTATCAATTATTAGTTAAATGTAACCTACAATTGTAAAAAGAGTAAATATGAAATATTACTTTTCCCACAAATTTTATGCACTTACTAGTTTACTTTTGATAAGTAATTAAAAAAATTCCTATAGCTATGAAGCTGTTTTCTCAGTACACATAAATCACTAAAAACATACTTAGATTAGATGAAGTTTAATTCTCCTTTATGAATATACATTTTTTGGGGAAAAGTATATGAATTTTTCAACTTAATATAGTTTAATATTTCAGACAACCTTATCTTAGGTACTTTTATAATAATCAAAGGATGAAACACTTGAATTTCATTCAAATCCTGCTTTATTTAACAATAACAAACAAAACATATAGTCCTTACATGAAAACTGATGCAGCCTTTTGATTCAAATAATTATTCAAAATAACTTAATTTGATTTAATACAGATAAAATTCTACAAAATGGGATTAAAATATTTAAAAGTAATTTTTATGTAAATAATCAATAATCAAAAATGGAAAATTTTAAATAATTATTTTAATTATAATTTATTTTGATTCCTTACTACTGAAATTATACAAGAAAGGATTAAAATAATTAAAACCAGTCTTTATTCAAATAACCTATATTAAAAAATTTAAAATTATAACAATTAAAAAAATTTACTTTTAAAAGTCTATCGCCAACTTTTAACTTTCCTGTTTTAGCAGCAGCTCCATCAGGGACAATCTAAGGGGGAAAAAAAGGCAAACATATTTAAAAATAATTTTAACGTACAATACTTGCAAATTCACTTTTTTACTTTATTGAAAAATTAAAAATTATGCATTAAAAATTATATAATTAAATATTTTGTATTCAATAAACATTAAACAAAATTTAATTTTGCACACTATAAAAATGTGTTATTACTTCACTTTAGTTTAAATGCAACAGCTCATTATACACTGAACACTGGCTAAATCCAAGAGTTAGTTCAATTGAAAAATGCACCAAACCTATACATTATTGCACTGGAATGGATTCTTGCAATTTTATGATATAACCTGATGTGTGTATGTGTAAAAATTTGTTTGGAGTTTCAGTAGTCCTTAAAGCTTTTAATAGACATTTCATTTTCATCTATGGTTGAAGCATTTGAGTTAAGAATTGTGAATAGAAAAATGTTTTATTTTTGAAGTAAATAAAATTCAAACAGTCAAGTTTATGTATTTGTGTAAAGATAGTGTAAGGTATGTTAATAAATTGAAAATTTGTTTTTTGAGATACAATTCATAATAATCCTAAATATATGTAATTGTTAGTTTGAAACCATGTTTTTACAAAAATAATTCTTAATTTAACTTTATTGCTCAGTTGTTCTCCTGAGCTAAATTACAGTACAAAGGATGCTTTTTAAGCCCAGTGCCACTGTCCAGATAATTAGTAACCTGAGGTTTCATAAAAATGTAAGTTACTAACACTAATGATTTAGATTTATTGCACAACTGTTCTTCCATGCTAGATTGAGCTACAGCAGATGATTTTTAATGTGGGAGTCATTGCTTAATTAGAAACTAGAATTTTCAAAAAAATGTATAATATTTATGTTATTTATTTAGTTTTATTATCGGATTGTGATTAGTTGGTTGGTTGGGTTTTGTAGCGCAAGGTCCAAAAAGGACAAGCTGTGTCAACCGGATTGTGATTAATAAAATATCTGAAACTCTAATATTTGAAACTTAAACTATCTCAAGATTGAAATATTCAAAGTTTGATATTGAATGTGAGGAGGATTTTGATAACAAGATATTGTGTAAAGTGACACAATTCAGAGCTGCAAAATAACCATGTAGTGCTTGGTGTGAAAATTGTACTAAACCAATACCGGCTCATAGAATTTTAATTGAACTATTGTAGTTTTATAACTTTCAATAACATACAGATATTCATCAAACCAGTGGGAAATTTTTTTTTTTTATATATTTTAAAAAAAAGGTAAGTAATCATATTTTCCTTTAAAATTTTTGCTTTACAGATTTGATACACAATAAATTTATACCCAGGAAAGACTTAAAAAATGTTGTTGCCAGTGGATGTATTAAAATAGGTTTTAATAGCATGATATGAAATATTTTATGTATACCATATTACATATATATAGTCTTAACCCTCAATACAGATAAATGTATAGAGCTATGTAGGTGACAATCGCACAATGAACTTATACTTTAAAGAACCTTGTCGGCAAATCACCTTATAATTTTTGCAGATACCTATACAATAAACATTATTATAAATATTCTATAATAATGTATTTAAGCTGCATTAAAAAACTATTTACAAAAGTTAAAAAACCTACAATAAACAATCCTTCTTTCTCTGATTCATACAATGAGAAATAATAAAATATAGAATATGATGTAATGAGAAATATAATAATAGTATTAAAACAAATAACGTATAACTGGATTTTTATGTCTTACTAATCACATAAAAATGAAATAAACAATGAATGTTATGAAATATATATTCAAAATACATTAAGAAACACAAAAAAATTCAACACAAATATATAAAAAGAAGTTTGTTGATAAAATATCCATTTTTCCCTCAACCAGTTCAGTTTTGTTTGATTTTGTCAATATAAAAAATGATTGAACTTAACATCAAGATTTTCAAGCAATCATCAAAACGACAAAACTGTGGAAATAGAAAATTATCAACATAAATTATTAAAAATAAAATATTTTTAATAATTTAGTAAAATTTCATGTTGCCCAGCAGTTTATGATCTCTTTATGCACAACAGGACCAATTTTTCGGGACTAACAGCTTAAATCAAACAACAGCGCCCAAGATGAGAATTGAGCCCATGAATTGTTTCCACAACTTTCTATTGCACAAATTGTATAGATGCCAATTGGGTTATATTAGGACAATTGGATGGTCAACTGATGTACAATTACTTTTCCCACGCAAGAACAAGACAAACACCAAGTTTTAAATGGCTTCTGAAACTACAGAAATTGACAACTTATATTAGAAATTAATCTGTTTGGGATGGCAGCCTACGAAAGATAGCACTCCCTCAGGATTGGAGCTGTTGCATGTGGACTGAGCTTATAGACCAGGGCATTTTCTCCCGTTAAGCTTAATATACAATTTCTGAAAAGTATATGCCTAGCACAATAATGGATAAAATGTATACTTTCCTAAGAAATTAAACCACTTTTAAGTATGTTATTAAAGATATTATAATTTTAATTATAACAAAAATTAATTAAATAATTGATATGAATCTACACAAATCAATCTAAAAGTAAAACCTATGCTAGAACATTTCCCATAAAAGCCCATCCTAAAATAGAAACAAAACTATAAACAAACATTTCAAAATGTTAAAAGCCTGTTTACTATGTGTTTCCCTTTTCACCTGCTAGAATGTGTTTGTTTTCATTTACAAAAATCTAATAAATCACAGACACTTGGCAGACCCCATTCTGACATCAGAGAGAGAGAGAGAGAAATATTAACATATGAGAGCTCTTTTGAATGGAACATAGATTAGTAATGCTATCTGGTTGTAAATATTTCCAATTCTGAAAGCCTGATACAACTATGCGTCGATTGTCCCACTGTGTAAGACTCTTCATAATACAAGGATACAAGCGTTAGGCTCTGAAGGGTATCTAGCACTGACACATACACATGGTGTTTGTCTCGAACGGTTTACACTTAAATTAATGAAATGACAGCTAGAATGTTAATTATTCAAGTATAAATTCAGCAAATGAAATTTAATAATATGATATTAACCAATCTTTAAAGAAACATTCTTCACAACAACTGTATAATATTAACTTTTTATCAACTAGTATTACCTTAGATATAAAAATACCAGGTTCATCAGCACCAAAAGGATGGCATGCATGATCATTACCACCAATTATGCTTAGCCCAAGAGGTCCACCTGCCTTAACTAAACTCACTTCCTAGAAACATAAAATACAAACATCCTTTATTTACTAGCCAAGAAAAACAAACGATTTTTGAATAATTTTAAAATAAAACTCAAACCATACCTCACAGTACAAAATAAATATTTGAACTATACATTGTGAATTAAGATTAAAATCTAAGCAAATTTATAGTTTGAAAAGAATTGTACAAGTTAAAATTTTTGTTTAATAAAACGTGTTTTTTTTTTTTTTTAATTATTTTACATAAAAAATTAATATAAAATTATATACAAAACAATTATTTTTTTATTTCTGAAGTTTTACAATAATTTCACATATAAATATAAAATTTATATTTTCATAAATTCTTAAAATAATTTTAGCAAGTACCACTGATTTTATGCCACTATCAGGAAAACTTTATTTTTAATATTGTTTCTTTTGTGATAAAACTTAAATTCTGAATCACATTGTTATGAAAATTACACTTCACATTTTTAGAAAACACTCCTAATATTTAACTTACAAAAATTTAAATCACACAAATTACTTTAAATTATACTTATATGGTTTTTAATAGAAATAAAAATCATTTATAAATATGAATATGCCCACTGACAGAGAATCTCTTTGTTATTACTTACTTTAATGAAATTTACATATTATTTGAGGAGAAAACAAACATGCAATTGAATGCTTGTTATTAGAGATTTACAGCAAAATATATTGAGTAGACACTGTATCTGGAAAATTTTTCAAATATAAAAGATGAAGTTCTCTTTTTTTAAAAAAAGAAAAAGAAAAACATAAAACAACATAAAGAATTAATCTTTCATTTGAAGGGAAAAAATAAGGAAATTTTAGCATGTTCATGATAAAATATAGAAGATATGAAATTTCCATTGAAATTCAAATATTATTAATTTGGAACCATGTGCATGATGTTGTGCCTTAATTGTAGCTTAGATATTTAACCATGCACACAGCTACTGTGTAATTTTTCAATTTTTACAGAAATGATTTTTTTCTTTTAATTTTGACTGTTGAAATTTTCTTTTTCATCAATTTTTTTCTCTTTCGACTCATCTTTAAACTTATATTAATTTTAATTTCAGTATCAATTTCATAATAATTGAATAACCTTAAATCATTAGCCAGGTTAGCCTTCAATAATTAGTTCAATAATAATAAATTTTCTTAATAAATTCATAAAAAAACTTAATTATTTTCAAGAAAATACTTTAACCCAGGGACTAAAATTCAAATTCCATAAGAGTTAAATGTATGATTTCAGAGTTAATATCATGCAGAAATTGTAGATATAATTGTATCAGGTTACATTCAATAGGGTAAAAAGCAAAATGAAATAATTGTTCCTCTAGTTTTTATCATAATTAAAAAAACACATTATATTAATGAAACAAAATCATGAGCTTCTGATACAATCTAGTCTGATTAATTCACAGTCATAATTTTCTTACCACATTTAAAAACACCAAACAAAACTTCATTGAAAATAATCCACATTAATAGTGAATTATTTATAAGTTTGATGGTAAATTAATTATAAATAATTGGTTAAATTATACAAAGAGCAATGCAATAGAAAAATCAGACAAAATACTAAAAATTTCAACACAAAAAAATACACTAAAACCCAAATTTATTGCATGTATACTTAAAATTAATTTTTTTTATGTTGGCGGCAAGATCATGAAAAGAAATAAATTTTTTCAAAATGGTATTATCTCTAAAATGTTTGTACATTTTTCTTTTATAGAAAACTAAATGCTTTTTCTTAAAATTTACAATTTCTGTCTATATTATTTGACAAGAAGTACATCCTAAATTAAGAATTTATCACTGGATGCAATTACCTTTTAGATGTTGAGGTAAGATGTGTTCGCAATGTGAATTTCTATAAACTACTGATGATAAATAAATCAGAACTATTAATAAGTTAAGAATATTGTTTGAAATTATCACCTTGTACAAGTAAAACAAAAGAACACAGAGTCATAAAAAAATCATAAAGAGAACTGCATGGAAACAATTATAACATGTAATAAACACTGTTATTGCAATGGATACAACTCTTTCTTAATCATATCAGGGCTTAATGCACTTGACAATGTCAGCAACAACTTTCTTAAATTTCTCTACTTTAATTTTGAAATTAACAAGACAATTAATTCAAAATTAATTTGGCTCCATTAACAAAAAAAAAAAAAAAAGAGAGAGAGAGAGAGAGAATAAAAATAAAAAGCTAAATATGTATGCTAATGTACTTATATTCAATTCAAAACTAGGTGATTTGTATGAATTGAAATATAAAAATAAATATAATAATCATTATTTTAATTTAGAAAAACTTTCCTGCAATTTACCACCTATTAGCTAATTAATATTTATAAATTATTAATTCATAACTAATGCATCCAAACAATTATGTTATGATAAACCAAATTTACATATCAAGACCTTAATATTTCTTCAAGTTATGCCTTTTAATAGATACTAACCTCTGTTTCACCACTGGAATTAATATGGTTTACACAGTTCGTTTTAGCATAGGCACATGAATTCTCTTTAACAGGCTTTTCATTTTTTGCATGATCTATATTGTTGCAGTTTGTTTCATTTACACTATTCACAACTGCAGTTCTATTAGTTGAAGTGTAGGTGGGAAGAGGTTCCATGTTGATTGGGTCATTCCTCAACCCTGGAAGCTTTGTATAGAGAGAAAATGTGGGCTTGGTTGTTTCTGTTGTAGCCATGTCTGGCCTGCGATAAGAGCCCATGTAGGATGGTCGATTGGCCATATATGAGCCAGAGGAATAAAATTTTGGTGTGTATGGCTTCGGCAGTCCAATAAGCTTTGGCGATTTCTGGGCAAGTAAAGAGGAAGATGAAAGGGTAATGGATGATTTTTCTGGAAGGTGAGGTGTGTTTGGATCTCTTGGTACAAGCTAAAAAAAGAAATCAAAATTAGAGGTAATATTTAAACAATTACATAAATAAGTATAAGATATGAACATGTAGCTAAGTTTGCTGAGTGGTAACTCCAGAAAAATATAATACACAATTTTCAAAATATTAAATAGCATAATAATATGCTTATTCTAAAGTGTGCGAAATTTTGACAAAAACTTATGAAAATTAATATAAGCAATTATTTTTGACTAACTTGGAAAATAAATATTATATTTGGCTTACAATCACTTTTCTTTTATTGCCAGTATTCCAAAATTCATATAAAAGTCTAAATCCCATAAAAATTTTATATTTGATGTTATTTAGACTATGTCTTATTCTATATTTAAAATTATTCAATTTGGTTGATTAAAATTTTTTGCTGCACTTGTTGGATATTTACAAGTTTCAAAACATGAAAATGTCTCAACCATCTTTTGTATGCTATATTGGCATAAAAATTATTCAATAACAAAATCTTATTCTTTATAGTTTTGCTATTATTTCTTATTGCAATTATAATTAATTCAATTGAAATCTACTTGCTTTTTGTCGCTGCACAACAAGCCGTACAAAACGATCCAAACCACTCAAAAGGGAAACGGCTTGATCCTGACGAGCTCCTTCCATATCAACTCCATTTATAGTAAGAACTTTATCACCAACTTGCAACTTTCCATCTTTAGCAGCCGCACCATTTTCTGAAATTTTTGTGATGTATATACCCTAAAAATAGAGATAAGCATGAAATAAGAGCTTTTATCATTTAGAAAACTATAAAAAAAATAATAAAAGGAATATTTTTATTCACAAAAACAGAATGGGAAATAAATTCAGTAAACCAGATTCTAAATGTAAAAAATTTTTAATTTCAATTTACATTTACAAACAAATCTAATTTTTAATAACTAAGCCTGTTGTAAAATGCGATTATTCCTTTTCATTGTTAATTTTTAAATGATAAACTCTACAAAAATATTTAATATTAAAAAACAAAAAAGCTTTTTAAAATATATCTACTTACATCTCCACCTTCAACTCCTGTGGGCCTGTCAGATATACTTATGCCAAGACCATTTTGTTCCCGAATGAGAGTCGTATGTAAAATCTAGATCAAAATAACAGGAGCTTGGTATATAATTTATTACATTAATAAAAAAGGAAAAGTATTTGCTAAAATGAATAAAATACTAGAAAGTACATTCTACAGGTAATAAACCTGAAATGGTTAAAACTAAAGATATAAATCTTTAAATGTGCAAAATCTCACAATGGATTAAATAGAAAACCATAATTAAATAACTAGCAAAATGGAATTATAAAAAAAAATTGAATTTCATGAATTTAATTAAAAAGAAAATTTCCAAATTATTAAGCACTATAAAAGCAGGAGTTTTACATTTGCAACACACTAAATGAAAAAGAGAGAAATGATTTCTAAGAGACATTAATTGGAAATAAGATTTCAATGCAAACACACATATGAAAATATTTTGATTTATGCGAAAGATAATCAAAATTTTTCAACCGAGACAAAAGACCACTCTCAAAATATAACAGCCAAAAAGTATAAAATGCAAAAATATAATTGTAAATGATTCTCACAATTTTTAAATGCATTTGATTAGTGTGCAATTATACATTCAAGAGTGCTACTTTATTAAAAACACCAAGATTACAGGTAAGTAAAAGAATATAGAAAAAGTTATGCCTCCCTAAATAATGGAAACTGAAAATATACTTCTTTCTTCAAAAAAGAGGAATTTTAACTGTATAGCTGTCATACAAGATATGTTGATAAAAAATATAATTATAGAGATTATATGATTAAAAATTTGTATAAAATTGATATTAATTTTATAACATACTATATTTTTGATGTTATAATAAATATGAAGTGAAGATTATAGAATGGATAAAATGTAAGCATTAATATGAATTTTTTAGAGCATAACAAACATTTATTAGTTTGTATTTTTTTATGTTTAGGCTTATATATGTTTTAAAATATATATAAGCATATATAGTTTTAAAAACTGCTTTGCATGATTAACCAATATATTTTAAAATACTCTAATAATTGTAATTTTTTTATAGTGACTATCAACAGTTCTACCAACATATTTAATAATGAAGAAGTAAATAGAAGATTGTTAAAGTTATAAACTTAATGCAAGTAATATATATATAATGAAATTAAACTTCACAAAGAAATTTCTATTTATCTGCAAAAATATAAATGTTAGTTTTGAAATTTTACACTACTTCTTAATTCATTAACTGCACATTGCTTAATTTAACATTTTCAAAATAATACAATGGAGAAATTGCTTATAACAAAATCCATGCAAGAGCTTAAATGCGAAAGTAAATTTGAATAGATTTAAAAAAATAAATTAAGCAGAATTAAAAAAGAACACATAAAGGGAAAAAACTTACTTCAAATTTAATATCAAATTCATCTGAAGCTTGCTTTCTGAAAGAAGGTGATACAGATTCATTGATTTTTGATGCTGACTCTTCGTCTTTAGGAATATCAATTGTTAAATTCAATTTATTTTTAGTGGGAGTGTCTCCTATTGATTTTGGCACAGATGGCAAATTTACATTTTCAGTTTCAACAGTATTTTTTTCACTTTCTGATATGGAATTTGATTCTTGGATTGTATTTTCAGATACAATTTTTGAATTCTGTGGAGCAAGCTCTGTAACAAAATCCACTTTTCCTTCAACTGGATGATCTGATTCTAGGCTATTTCCATTCTCAACAATATTGCCATTCAAAGATGAGTCCACCAACGGCTGTAAATATAATAAAATATATAAAATTTTAGAATCAAAAGATTTTTAAGATTTCAAAAGAAAAAATTTTTAGAATCAAAAGTAATTTCAAACAGTACTTAGAAAAATACAATTCCTATTTTTTAAAGTAAATATCAGATTAAATAAGAAAAAAAAAAATACTTTTACTATAGACATGTCAGTGAAGTATAACAACACTAAATTATTCACAAATGAATTTATATCATATATCACACAATGAATTTATGCTGTTTTTATAGGACAATATTAAGATTATAGGAAAATTAACTTTTTTGGAACTATTATTCACCATGAAGTAATCAAAACTATGAAAAATTTTTGACAAATATTAAAAAGTGTTTCAAACAGAATTTAGAAAAATGGAATTCATATTTTTTAAATTTAATATCAGACTAACTAAGACAACAAAATTATTTTTATTATACACATGTGAATGAATGTTTTGTCACACAAGTTTTTAATAAACGAGGACTAATTAGACTGGGAACTAGGTTTAAAGTGGATTCCTAACCAGTACAAACAGCCAAGCCCAGTGTGGGATTCAAACTGTTGAACAAAAGGTAAGAGCACTAACCACTACCAGTTTGACACATACGTGAATGAAATATAATAGCACTTAATTATTCACAAATATATCATGCAATGAAAAAGATTTATATTTTTGTAGAAAAATATGAAGTTTATATGAATAGCGTTTTCAGAGAACTATTATCCACTATGAAGTAAATATCTTATAAAAATGTTGATAATCACTCTAAATTCAAAACAAATCTACTCTAAAAAAATTTATTAAATAAGTGCATTAAGAGAAAACACACTTTATTTTCAGAAACTGATTAATCTTGCCGATATTATATTAATGAAAAAGCAATGATTTGTTAATATTTTAAGCTGAAAAGCTGAGCAATAGGTGAGGGGGAACTATTAAATGAACCCTTAAATTTAAAATCTTTAGACTATTCTTTATGTGAAAATGAATAATTCATAAGAACAATTTTAAGTATAGAAAATTTAAACAAATTGTTCTATTTTGTTTCCATAAATAACGGTTATGCAATATTAGAGATTTTTAAAAAATATTCAATGTAAATTAAAATAAAATGTAAATTAATATTTCTTACAATATCAGTTAAATCCCTTCGGATTATCATAACCATTGTGCTACCAGCCGATTTCAGAGCATCCACTGCATCAAAATGTGTAACTTTTTCCAAAGGCTTGCCATTTACCTAGAAACAACACATAAATGCAGCATGAAAAATCTGATTGGAAAATTAATATGATTTATAGATTTCAGCATTATAAATTTGCTTACAGATAATATTTTGTCTCCTACTCTAAGACCACTGACTTCAGCAGGACCTCCATCAATAACTTTGGATACAAATATGCCCTATGATATACATAAAAATAAATTATGCACAGAAAAGTAAAAATGATAAACATTACCAGTAATGAAATTAAAAGAATATAACTTAAATTCAAAAATTAATCTAATTGTATAATTATTAAAAAAATTTTTATTAAGAATTCATTCTTCATATATATTTTTATTAAATAAAATACACTTCATATTCATTTCTTTATAATCGTAAAATATTAAAAACGTATAACTATTGATGGATTACTAAAGTTAACAGCAGATTTTTCAACAGAACAATACAGCTAAATGATACTGTTTTTGAAAATATCCTGATAATGGACAATTAGTATTTAACAGTTTCAGAATTGCAAATCATTAATGAATTAATTATTCCATAAGATGTGAGATAGATTAAATTGTGCTGTTACATTTTTAAATGGAAAATAAAAATTATGCTGCCAATGTGTCATATTGAATGAGTAACAGAAATCAAGTGTTAAGAATATGGCACGATCACACATATTGTTTCTACTATAAGTATCATTGAAAAGTAATTTGAATGGATTTGCATATTTTAATAGAAAGAACATTTTTCTTTAGCTAAATCTATAAAAAAATTTTGTGATTGTATATAAGCTTAAGAGGAAAACAAATTATTTTAAAACAAGTTATTAGATTAATTCAAAATAATCCTCAACATTTAAATAAATTTCAAAGCTTTTTCATATTGGCTTTACAATTTTTAACAGTGCCTTTGCAATCATTTGTTTTAGAAAAACATTTTATTCTTTCTATTTTTAAAATATCTTAAAACAAATCTAAGAAAAATTTTTCAAGAGAGTAAGCTTTTTTAAAAATATTAGCAGAATAAAACTCCTGCATAGTTAGCAGAATAATTTTTCAAACATAATCAATTACTGATTTTTTTTTTTTTTTTTTTTTTTTTTTTTGAGCTTTCACATATTAAATCTGAGTGATCTATAGCAAAAATAAATAAAACAAATAAAATAGACTATTTTTTAAACTGAAAAGTCAAAAATAGCCCAAATTATATGAGTTAAATTTTAAAATGATGAAGGAATGCATACAATTCAGTTATTCTTTTTTTCACGATATAAAGTATGAATCCTAATATAAAACATTAATCATTTTATGGATTAACATATTAATAAAAAATGGAGCATTTTACAGAATGAATATTAAGAATTAAAAAATCAATTTACAGGAGTTAAATAAATGTAATAAAATCTATAAATTGGAAAAATACTTGTAATATGGCTACTTCATTTTTCTAATACATATGCATATTAAGGATATTTGAATTTTTTTTTTAATTGATTGGAAGATTTTCTATAAAGAAATTGATTTCAATTAAACTAAAATTATAAATTAACTAAGCCATAATAGTTATGAATTGCATTAAAGGAGAAATAAAATACAAACAGATCTCACTTTAAAAGTACATCAAAATCTTAATAAATGAAGAATAATTTAATAAAACATACTTGTGATAAAAAAAAAATTAAAGGTTTGAACTAGTTAATTTATGCTGTCAAAAAATTTATTCTACAGCCAATATGCCCTGCGGTATTGGAACCATCCATGAATACTGGAGTATAAGAGAAATGCCAGCAGAAATGTGAAGTGAAGTAGAATTAATTTAAAGTAGATTTTCCTTTTTCAACTAAGAACTTTATTTAATAACTGTTCTATTGTAATTTTTTTACACACAACAAAAATTTACCATTATTTTTGTAAAAAAAATTTTTTTTTTGTGAGAAAAAATTGAATAGATAAAAACACTAACACAAAGATTTATGCTTAAATGAGCTTAATAACTAGATAAAAATTATATGCTTCAAAAGATATGAAAATAAAAAAAAAGTTATGTATATATTCATAATAGGATACCAGAAAATTGGCTAAAATATCATAAAATGCAAGTTATTAAATATAAAATTCTATACAAATTATAATAGTGTAGTTCAAAATAAATAACATCTTATAGACTCTAACCTCATCATTTCCAACATAAGGGGTGGATCCAATCCCACCAGCTATGCTTAAACCCAGTCCAGCTGAGGTTTTCTGAATGATGATTTCCATATCATTACCTGAAAGTTTATTCACGGATTTTTCGTCAATACCTAAAACAAAAAAAAAAATTATGGAAACGCTTAAAATAAAAGTTTTGTAATAAAATTTAAATTAGTAACAAAAATAAATCATGGAGAATAATTACAATAATCATTCCTATCAAAAAGTAAAGAACATTAATAATTGTGTAAACAAATTTATTACAATTCAATAACACAGAAACCTAAGATCCATTTATAAATCTGCTTGTTAAATCTATACCCCATTTATATTTCAAAATTTGAATTTCATAGAAAACTCTGTCAATTAATTCAAAAACCAACTAACAAATTTATTAACAGAATCATAGCAAATATTCAAGAAAAACAGCATCATTTAATAATCTATAAAGCTTTATGAACTTTTTCATAACTATGCACAAATAAACGCAAACAAAAGAGAAAACAAAAACCATTAGTGTTGCAGCTGTCTTTCTCTGCTTCTAATTCAGGAGGAAGAGGAGATGAATTAATTGAAGGTTCTTCATCCATATAGTTTTTCCTTTCTGCTTGGGCTAATATAGCAAGCACCTACATGACAAAATATTAAAAAACGTCATAATTTTTCAATAGCAAAATCTTCAAATTTAAAAAACAATTTTGCAATTTAAAATTTAATTGTTATTTGCATATTTTAAAAAATATGTTTCTGACAAGACAAAAAAAAAAATGTAATGTATTTTTTTCTCTTTAATACTCTATTAAATTTTAGTTCTCAACAAAGTAATTAGGTCAATGTTATAAGCAGAAAAAGTATCATAGATGTCTGAAAGGAAGAAAGTCATGTGCTGTCAACTTCAAAATCAAAGAAGATTTTTTACAAGTGTCTATAAAGTTTTCATTTGATATGGTACAAAGATGCTACAGTTGCCAGTTCTATGACAAATTATGCCAAAACTTGTTAAGAATCCATTTTCTTAGCAAATTTTCATATAAAGAGCTCAAAAAAAGATATTAGCATTCTTTGACCTTACAAAAAATCAAATTACGGTACCAGGTCAACTGAACAAAACCTAGTACATCAAAATCAAGTTAATGAGATGAAATAATTAATGGTATTATTGATAAATATCAATCATAACAATTATAAAAATGAAACATAACATTTAATCTAAAGCAAGAAATATTAAATTCAAATAATTTAATGCACTTTAAATTTTAATTAAATATTCTTATAAAGAATAATAATAAAGCATTAAATAATAATTATCAGATATTGGTATTATCAAACTTTAGTACATATATAAATCAGAGTGTGTGTTTGACTATTAATCTTCACATTTTGGCACTTCTTGCAAAAGATAAGTAGATTCCCTCACTAAACCTTTTCCCAAGCAAAACTTTTTTTAAAAAAATTTTTTCCTTATTTTAGTTCAGGTTTTATTCAAATAGTTAGAAAAGTTTATTTGTCAGTTTTCCTAATTAAACAGTTATTAACAAAGGATATGGCAGTGTTTATGAAAACAAATGATACAATATTTAAACAATTCACTTTAAGATACATGTTATACTGACTCAATGCTCACCAAAATAATCTACTTTACATAAAATTATTTATAAATAATGTAAAACAAAGATTTAAAATTATATGTTTTTCAGAATTACATTTTTTATACAAATTTCTATCATGTTATTCAAATATATAAATTAACGAATATTACAGATAACTATTCAATTTAATTTTAAAATTAGAAAATGCAACTGACTTGCATTTATTTTAACTTTTTAACAAGTTTTCCTCGCCCGACACTCTTGCATCTCGCTCAATCAATTTTTAATGTCTGTTTGAGATCTGTTCCAGTAAAAATAGATAGACTAGATTATAAGTAAACTTATTTAACATACCGTATTTTCTTGTATATAACCTTTGAATTATGTGTTAAAAAAGTTCCGAATTTCGCTGTGCATATTATACACTGCCGCGGATAATCTGATAACAGAGCATTCTTTATCAGAAAATCTTACAAAAATTTTTTAAAAGATATACTGTGTATGTTTCATAAAATAAATAACAGGTGGTACTAAGACACACCTGAGTTATTTACGCTATAAGCAGCTTTATCCAATTACATTCAAATATAAATTCGGTACCTGGTAAAAATGTTACAGTTTCACAAGTTTATCGCACTTTGCGATGAGGTGGATCCAGACAGATCTTTTTCACAATAAAAAGTTTTTTTCTGTACATTTTATTATATTATTAATCATACTGCACATTTTCTTGTGTGACACCCATATTAAAAATATCTATTTTTAACTATTCACTGGGGGAAAAAAAAAAAAAAACTGCCACGGATTATGCAACGCTTTTTTCCTTTTTACTCTAAAAAAAGCTCATTCGTATAATATCCCACTGCGGATTATATACGAGAAAATACTGTACAGTAAGACCCCGCTTAACGCTGTTTTGTTTAGCGCTGTTTCGGTTTAGCGCTCTTTTATTTCAACCCGGGGATTCCACGAAATCGCTTGCAGCAATAGGTTTCAAATACATATCCGAAAGAGTGTACTAGTGTTTCTTGTTTGGTGCGGAAAGAAGCAGCGGCTAGTCTTTCTAATGATGAGCTCAAGGAATTAACTGAATAAGAAGAAAACAAAAATGTTGACAGCAGTGATTCAGAAAATGAGCAAAAAGAACTTTCGATGGCGTTTGTAAAAAGGAGTTTGTCTACCATAACTGAAATAATGGATCAATTCATTGAAAATGATCCGAACTTTGACAGGAGCTCAAAAGTAAGGCATGTTGTTAGAGATGCTCTATCCGTTTATGAAGAACTTTTAAGAGAACAACGCAAAAGACAAAGGCAAACAACATTTGATGCTTTTGTCACAAAAAGGCAGGACACTGAAAATGCGGAAGGCTAACTAAATATGACTGACTTAGAATTTTATTTGTTTTTTTTTAAGAATATTCGTTTCGTTATTTATATTTTGTTTTTATTTTTGCAAGAAATAATAATGTGGTACTAATCACGTTAAGCGGGGTCTTACTGTATATATAACACACAGATAATCTTTTTTACAAGTTTTTCTGGAAAAAAATAGTACTTTACGGGGTTAAATTTAAGAGTTTCATACAAATAAAGCATTATATTTTTAATTAAATTATAAATTCTAATAAATTAAATATAACTCTTTAGCATTTTTTTATTAAATCATATTATTTATTGTTCACCATTCCTTTGTCAACTATATACAGCCACGATTAAAAATTTATCTTGCTGCACAACTTTAACACAAATACTAAGAAAAAAACACATAATGCAATTTCAATTTTTTGAGAACACCCCTTATAGAAAACTCTTTGCTTTTATACAAAACTAAAAATTAATTTTCTAAAATTTAATTAATCAAAAGAATTTCTGCAAAAATTAAAATTAATATACATCCTTAAATTCAGGAAATTTTGTATATGCTTGCATTAATATTTTTAATGAGCAAAAAAACAATTTTTGGAGATACTTAAGACTTTTATAATAAAAACAATCATTTAAAACTTGAGGAACAATAAACATTAAATAATTGAATCATTTTTACAAATTATAGAATAATTATTTACATCAAAAAAATATTACCTTTTCTGAATCCTTCTGAGAATCAACTAAGTTAATACGTTTGTTTTTCAAATGGTGGGGTGTATCTCTACGGTATAACTTATTAGGCCTGTCACCTTGATCCTCTGTATCAGTGTCAAAACCAACATGTTTTTCAGCTTCCTAAAAATATATATGTTAACAATTTTTAAGAAAACATTTATCAAATTACAATCCACTATTTTACAATCATGGTATAAAACAGAAATGGGCAATGTAGGTATTGGATCCATGTTGTGCTACTGAATTTAGAGTTTCATACAAGTTAAAAACAACTATAATACAACAGAATAAGCAGATCAATGGAAGGAAAGAATTTACATCAGAAGTTTCAGCAGCAGAATCATCTTCATCCAGTAAGTCTTCCCTAGTTTGAGCACGATATAAAGTACGGTTTGCATCACTTTCTTCTACGTTTTCCTCTGGTAACTGATCTGCTTCTGGAAGGTCATCAGAATCTGGAATATCTGCAAGACTTTGGACAGCATCTGGAATACATTTATTGTGTATCAATGAGTGATTGTAAAAAATAAACTTATGATAATAAATAAGTTAATGACATGATTTTCTTTTATAAAAATATTACAATATAAACTTAGTTTGATTTTGTAGATTAATGATTTATAGTGATAAGTTGTACACTGACACTGTAATTTTGCTCATAATATTCAAACTGAAAATAAGATAAGAGAATAATCATATTATTTCAGAAAATTAAACTTAATAAAGCAAAGTTATTATCATAATATTACAATTACTAATAATACATACTTTTAAGTTTTATAAGAAATATTAAAATTTTCAGTCATACCTTTAAATTGAGTTGCTGAAGTTTCAGAGCTTGAGGAAGTAACAGAGGTGATACTAGACCTCTGTGGTCTAAAACTATCAATTACTTCATTTCCTTTCTAAAAAAACATGTTCAATAATCATAATAAAAAAATAACTAGATATGTAAGCCAAAAAGACCAAGGCAATAATAAAGATAAGAAAAAA